>CAXIUB010000154.1:0-143151 GCA_964034835.1 Muscina levida | reverse complement strand
TGCCTCTATTCAAAAATTACAGCGAACAATAAAAAGTTGTACTCAAACTTTAGAAGCGCTAAAGGTCGACACTAAAGGGTGGGACCCAATTTTTTCTTATCTTTGCCCTATGAAATTGTCCAGACCCTTTCTAGAGGAATTCGAAAATTCTCTAAAAGATTGTACTGTGATTCCATGTTGGAAAGAATTTGACACATTCTTAACGCACAAGTTCAAGACTCTGGAATCAGTTGGCAATATAAAACACAGTTCCTCAAAATATGATCAGCCTAGACCCAATTATAATAAAAAGGAAAAAAGGGTGAGCACATTAATTTGTCCCACGATGGGACAAAATAACCAGAATACACAAAAGTACAGTGGACCCCCATTCAAAAAAGGAACACCATTGTCAACTTGTGTGCCCGAAATTTCTCGAAAAAATCCGTCAATGATCGAATTCATTTGGTAAAACTTTCACATCTGTGTTATAGTAACTGTATTTTATCTAACCACGGGGTCAAGGATTGTAAAAGCCGTTACAGTTGTCGAGAGTGTAGGCAAAGGCACAATACTTTGGTACATAAAGGTAATGAAAACCGCTCTTCGACTCACGAACCAGCTAGAGACAACTCTCAACCTAGTACTAGCGCAGCAGCGTTAAATACAATAATACAATCCTCATCTCTCCGAGCCAGAGCGAGATACGTATGGCCATCTCCCGCCTTAAAAACAACAAAGCTGCTGGAGCCGATGGTCTCCCTGCTGAATTGTTTAAGGCTGGCGGGGAGGAGCTGATTAGAAGCTTGCATCAGCTCATGGAGAACATCTGGCAAGATGAGAGCATGCCCGGGGATTGGAGTCTGTTATGTCCCATATACAAGAAAGGAGATCGTAGTGAATGTAAGAACTACCGTGAATAAGCCTATTACCAATTGCGTACAAGGTCCTTTCAAGCATATTGTGTGAACGTCTAAAGCCAATTGTAGAAAAACTAATTGGACCATATCAGTGCGGCTTTAGACCTGGCAAATCTACGACGGATCAAATATTCACCTTACGACAAATCCTGGAAAAAACCCATGAAAAGCAGATCGACACCTACCACCTCTTTGTCGACTACAAAGCTGCCTTCGACTCTCCGATAAGGAATAGGCTTTATGAGGCCATGTCTGAGTTTGGTATTCCTGCAAAGCTGATTCGACTTTGCAAATGTACCTTAGACAACACCAAATCCTCGGTTAAGATTGGTAAGGATCAGTCTGAACCATTCAACACGGAAAGAGGTCTCAGGCAGGGCGATAGCCTGTCCTGTACACTATTTAATATAGTTATGGAGAAGGTGATGAGAAAGGCTGGTGTCAACATGTCTGGCACCATATTCCACAAGAGCCACATGCCACTAGCCTATGCCGATGATATAGACATCATTGGCCGAAATCTGCGGGATGTTACTGCAGTTTTCTCATCGCTAGAAAAGGAGTCAGCAAAAATGGGTTTAGCGGTCAACGAGGACAAAACAAAAATAATGATTTCGACGAACAAAGAGTCCTCTCGATGGGGACGCACCGTGAACGTTGACAATTATTGTTTTGAGGTAGTCGACGAATTTACCTACCTCGGATCTTCCGTCAACAAGATGAATAATGTCAGCCAAGAAATTAAACGGAGAATAGTGCTAGCCAATAGATGTTTCTACGGACTTCGGCAGCGCTTTAGTAACACTGTTGTATGGTGCCGAATCATGGGTGCTTACTACAACGGACATACAAAACCTGGGAGTATTCGAGAGAAAAGTACTCCGAAAAATATATGGACCTATCTGTGTCGAAGGCCAGTTTCGCCATCGGATGAACCATGAGCTGTATGAGCTTTACCACGACATCGACGTAGCTAAAAGAGTCGGAATCCAACGACTTCGATGGCTGGGACATGTTGCCAGGATGGATGTAAATGCTCCAGCGAGAAAGGTGTTTGAAGGCGAACCTGAAGGACGGCGCATAGCAGGGAGACCCAAACTCCGTTGGAAGGACCAAGTGGTAGGCGATGTGCCATCATCTTGTAGGACTAACTGGAGAACACACGCAGAAGACCGAAGCGTGTGGAATTCTTTATTACTTCAGGCCTCAAATTTATGAACTACGTTTCGTAAATTGTAATTGGCCACTTAAGTAAGTAAGTAAGTAAGTGTTCACTTATAGTTTGCGAACTGTGAGTTAAACATGGCAAAAAAGGGTGCAAAATTGTATAACCTTGAAAAAAATTATCTAATTGACGGGTGTGTACAACCTCACGCAACACTGTTTTACAAGTTCGCAAATGCAACCAAATGCATGCTTTATCAATCCTAAGTATTTGCCGGTATTTCAGCTTGAAGACGTTATTCGCGTTAATCCCAAAGGATCGTTTCAAAAGAGCATCATAGCTTCATTGGGATGCTCAGATGCTCAGACATACTGTAGAAATCTTTATAGAACTTTTGTCCTTTAAAGCTGATTCTTTATTCAACCAAGAATCATTTGTATTGCATAATATTGTCTTTTGTTCCAATACAACGCTTTAATACAAACATACTTAGTACATTACGTTATAAGAAGCTATATCCATGCACATACAGTTTCCATCCGATTGACCGTCCGATTGTGTTTGTTAATATATAGAAGGGATTTTATATATAAAATTAATCGGTGATGAAGTTGCAGGCAAGTGAAGAAATTGCTAGTGAGCTAGATATACTTTCAAAACGTCTTCATGCTTAGAAATTAACTATTTCTGGGCATTGGGTCATTTTGAATGGGATTCTTATTAATTTAAACAAAAATCTTAAATGATATCACAGGTATGTTACTGTTTTTAGGGTCAAGGAATCCATTTTTGACATATATTTTTAACGCCAGAGGGATCTTTTTTACATTTTTTTTTGGGTTAGATCGCATTTTTTCTCCGACTAAATGTAATTATCCCCCAAGTTCCTTGAAAATTATGAATAACTTATCGATTTGTCCCAGGAAAATTTTTCAGAACTTGTTGCGAATGGTATTGATACTAGAATCGTTTCTTTTTTAATCGACTTTCTATTCTGTTTCCGGTTCCATATACGCGATTATGTACAACATGTTGCACCACAGATTCCGTAGAACAGAAAATGAATATTCGTATTCGAAATAAGTATTTTTTAGAGGGTATTTATTAAGAAAAACTCAAAAATCTGAGTTAAAATATATTTCAAACTAGCACCCAATAGAAAACCAATTAAATTTCAAAAAACAGCATATGTAATTCAGTTATGTAGAAATTCATTTCATAACAGGTTCCAGGAGAACATGTTGGTTTTGGGATAATTTCAAACAAAAATAATATATTGTGCAACCGAAAGTGGAACTTGTTACTTATCAGTAAAAGCTATTCTGTAATTGTTTCTTTGCCACAAAATATTTTGGTGGGGTTAACCGATTTTTATAAACAAGTATGCAATTTAATCATGACAGTGTGTACTTTCTGAATAATATTATAAACATTAGAATAATGAAAAAAAGTTTTGCTAAAAACTTCTTCAAAATTAAAAAAAAAATCCCAAAAGTTTATGACAAGTTACCTACATATATAGATTTGGAAAGGCCATAGTCTCTCCTTTCCAAATACACAGAAAAATTCAAAATAGGTTTATATTCAACCATTATTCAACTACCTTGTCCAAAATTTGACACAATTCACTCTAATTACAGAAAAGATATGCCTGTAGAACTAGGAACAAATTTGGTCATTCATATGGGAGGTACAAGAAGGAGTGTGTCAAATGATTCGGTTATCTATGGGTTTGTCTACTTTACTTTAAAATGCTGGCACATTTTTATAAGGATCAGTTAAAGTTTACTCGAGTTATCCTGCCCATGGCACATCCAGCCAGCCAAACAGACGGACATGGCTCAATGGTCTTAAGAAGTCCTGAAACAATTTGATCTTAAGATATTTTGGGGTCTTACACGTTTCCTTTAATGCGTTAAACTTTTATTTGTAACAAATGATATACATATACCTTCATCCCTAAGGGTGATGGTAAAAACCATCGTTTTTTCGTTGCATTGTGTAGCTATGAGTTAAATATTGTCTGAACGTCCCACAATTGTAATTATTTTGGTCAGAATATAAATATTGTTTGCATATCGATTGAACCAAAAGACTTTTATTTGAACAAATAAAAATGAAGTCTTCAATTGAGTTTTATATTTCATCAGAAAAAATATAAGTCTCAGGCTGATTTTTATTTTCGATTTTGATTTGAAAAACTCATCGAATGATTTTTATTTTTGATTTCTATTTCAAAAAGTCTTCAATAATTACACTGTGCTACACACAAAATATACAGGGGTTCTCATGTATCATTTCTGTTAGACTGGAGTCCATAGAGTAAAGTGATACTTTTAGTTTTTCTCGGTCACTTCGTTAAGTAATGTTTTTAGAGCCAATTAAGTGAAATGGCGATATTCCTTAAATTACAAGTTCCAAAATTCATAAGTCTTCTCTTTGTAAACCGATTTTCAAAAGCTTACATCTGTTTTAAAGCTATGACTTTCACCGGCGGATGTTTAAGCAACCGTTTCACTATTTTTCAACCGATTTTCAAAATTATTTTTTTTAATAAAAGGTGAAAGTCATAGCTTTAAAACAGATGTAAGCTTTTGAAAATCGGGTTACAAAGAGAAGACTTATGAATTTTGGAACTTGTAATTTAAGGAATATCGCCATTTCACTTAATTGGCTCTAAAAACATTACTTAACGAAGTAACCGAGAAAAACTAAAAGTATCACTTTACTCTATGGACTCCAGTCTAACAGAAATGCTACATGAGAACCCCTGTATATTTTTTTCGTTCACATTTGTATCACTGTGTTATTATTGTGGGACTTTTAAAATAAAAATCAAAAATAACTCTTATTTCTGAGCGATAAAATATAAATCAGAAATAATTGTAATTTTGGGACTTTTAAAATATAAATCAAAAATAAGTCTTATGTTCGGAGAGATATAATAAAAATCAGAAAATAACTCTTACAGAGGGACTTTTATACCATAAAAGTTATAAGAGTTACGGTCTCTGCATAAAAGACAATGGAAAATGGTTTACAAACTTGACAGAAAGTGTAATACCTAAAAACGTTGAATGGTTGTTATCACACGGGAAGAAATTTGCATTACCGCTAAGAAAAGACGATTTCCCCTTTTTAAGTACATTGTGGACGGCGAAGAATGCATAAAAACTTTAAAGGAACATGAAGAGCAGGAGATAGCGAGAAATAAATTCACTTCAATTGTTGAAAGCCAAATAAACAAAAATCGACTGAACAACAGAGAAAAACATACGCTACGCACAGTGGAACAAACTAAAAAATTCCTTAAATCAAACCAAAACATTGTGATATTGGATGCTATGAATAGAACGGACTATGAAGACAGGATGAACCACATAGTAAATGACATTATGACTTACAACCGTGTAAACAAGGACCCTACGAGCAGCCTACAGAAAAATAATAATGAATTGGTGAACGAAATGTTTACACAAAACATAATAACAGAATTGGAAAAAAGGAAATTAAAGACAGAAACGGCTATTGCACCCAGAATCTACGGTCTCCCTAAGGTTCACAAGGAAGGGTTCCCCTTAAGACCCATTTGCTCTTCAATCAATGCCCCGTCCAGCAATTTATGTAAGTACATTACAAACATCTTGACGAAGATAACGGATAACAACGGATTATACAACGTGAAAAATTCGACACAATTTAAGGTGTTTTCTTTGGATGTAGTGTCATTATTCCCCAGCATTCCAGTAGACTTTGCTATTCAAATTATAGAAGATAAATGGATTGATATTGAGAAACATACCGACATGACGAAATCCTTATTTATGCGAATTATTAAATTTTTTAAATATAAAGGAAAATAGATATTTTAATTATAATAATAAAATATATCAACAAGGGAAGGGTCTACCGATGGGGTCATCGGCTTCTCCAGTATTGGCCGATCTAGTCAACAACTGTGATATTAAGCCTAAGATATTGACGAAATACGTAGCCGACCTTTTTGGGATTACTAAAACATGTGCAATAAACAACATACTGACAACATTTAATAGCTTCAATCAACACATAAAATTTACAATAGAAAAGGAAATAGATGGAAAACTCCCATATCTGGATACATTATTAATATTAATTGAATAATGTTTGATTGGTACCAAAAACCTACAGCCTCGGGGAGATTGGTAAATTTCCACTCCAAACATCCAAAACGAATCATCATTAACACTGCCACCAATTTTATTAACCGAGTACTTACCGTGAGTGATGTTGAATTCCACCACGAGAACAAAAACAATATAAGACAGATTTTAAAACAAAACAGCTTCCCAAAAAGAACAATAGAAAGGTTAATAAATAGAAATAAATCTCCAAAAACACGTGACAACAACCCAATTATATACAAATCTGTCACGTACATACCGATACTATCAGAAAGATTCGAAAAATCAAATCTATTAGACAGCACGATTCACAAAATCGCACATAAAACAAATCAACAAAAACAAGGATAAACAAGTTGGACAAATCAAACTTAATATACCAAATTAAATGCAGCGGTCGAGAAAACACACCTTGCGACAAATACTACATAGGTACAACGAAAAACAAATTAAGAACCCGGATAGCAGGACACAAAAGTGACCTAAAACAAAGGAAAATTAATTTGACCCACAAAACGGCGTTATCAACACACTGTGCGACACAAAACCACGACGCAGACTTAGAGAGTGTGAGAATTCTCCAGTGTGAGAGCAACTACAGCAAACGCCTAACGCTAGAGATGCTACATATTCTCAACACACAAACAACACAACGCATCAACTATAAAGCGGACACTGAGAATTTAGCAAAGAGCTACATCGTTCTAATAAGAAAAGATAAACAAAAAGAACGTAGAAAAAACAGTACCCTATCGATAGCAGAGGAGAGTGGTCGTTGAACTACTTGTCTTCGATATTGTGTTACTCAAACTCTTTTCGTAAGTGAGGTTGTGTGATGTTTATGTTTTATATACGTGTGTATCGTTCCATACATATGATATGTTATTGTTATTGTAATCTGTTACAGAATCCTGAAGATGTCTTTCGACGAAAGACGAAATATTGAAAATAAAAGAGAAAAACAAAAAACACTGACCTCGAGCCTAATTATTTAAAACTTGGGATATTATAATATTTTTATTTTTTTGTTAAGATTTTATCAAACTTGGGCATTTCAAAAATGGATAAAATATTGTCTGAGAAATACATAAATTGCGTCAACGACCTTGAGGATTTCGAAAGTGTCTACAATGTTGGAAATGTCGATGACAACATTCCCGCTTAGGAAGCGACTAGAGTGGATCTTAAATCTTTATGCGATCAACTTAAGAGAAGCTACACAGATTGTCGTGACCCAATTTCCGAGGAAGGAGAAACCAAAATCGACAAAACTAAACTTCGAGCCCATTATAAGGAAGCATTGGATTCCTACAAACGAGTTCTTAGCTCTTTTAACTACAAGATACAAAAATTACGAACCATCAAATGGAAGAAAAACTTGTCCGAGAATCTGAGATACAAGCTAACGGAATGAAGCAGACACACCAACCTTTTTAAGACTTCCACCGTGCGACACAGAACTTTCCGTGGAGGATACCAAGCCTGGCCGAGCTTCAGAGACCTCACCGGTACGGAAATGAAATAATGCAAGTTAGCGAACAGCTGAGATCCTTATGCTATTTGCCAGTTGTCTTAGTCGACTCGGATGCCTCTATTCAAAAATTACAGCGAACAATAAAAAGTTGTACTCAAACTTTAGAAGCGCTAAAGGTCGACACTAAAGGGTGGGACCCAATTTTTTCTTATCTTTGCCCTATGAAATTGTCCAGACCCTTTCTAGAGGAATTCGAAAATTCTCTAAAAGATTGTACTGTGATTCCATGTTGGAAAGAATTTGACACATTCTTAACGCACAAGTTCAAGACTCTGGAATCAGTTGGCAATATAAAACACAGTTCCTCAAAATATGATCAGCCTAGACCCAATTATAATAAAAAGGAAAAAAGGGTGAGCACATTAATTTGTCCCACGATGGGACAAAATAACCAGAATACACAAAAGTACAGTGGACCCCATTCAAAAAAGGAACACCATTGTCAACTTGTGTGCCCGAAATTTCTCGAAAAAATCCGTCAATGATCGAATTCATTTGGTAAAACTTTCACATCTGTGTTATAGTAACTGTATTTTATCTAACCACGGGGTCAAGGATTGTAAAAGCCGTTACAGTTGTCGAGAGTGTAGGCAAAGGCACAATACTTTGGTACATAAAGGTAATGAAAACCGCTCTTCGACTCACGAACCAGCTAGAGACAACTCTCAACCTAGTACTAGCGCAGCAGCGTTAAATACAATAATACAATCCTCATCTCTCCGAGCCAGAGCGAGATACGTATGGCCATCTCCCGCCTTAAAAACAACAAAGCTGCTGGAGCCGATGGTCTCCCTGCTGAATTGTTTAAGGCTGGCGGGGAGGAGCTGATTAGAAGCTTGCATCAGCTCATGGAGAACATCTGGCAAGATGAGAGCATGCCCGGGGATTGGAGTCTGTTATGTCCCATATACAAGAAAGGAGATCGTAGTGAATGTAAGAACTACCGTGGAATAAGCCTATTACCAATTGCGTACAAGGTCCTTTCAAGCATATTGTGTGAACGTCTAAAGCCAATTGTAGAAAAACTAATTGGACCATATCAGTGCGGCTTTAGACCTGGCAAATCTACGACGGATCAAATATTCACCTTACGACAAATCCTGGAAAAAACCCATGAAAAGCAGATCGACACCTACCACCTCTTTGTCGACTACAAAGCTGCCTTCGACTCTCCGATAAGGAATAGGCTTTATGAGGCCATGTCTGAGTTTGGTATTCCTGCAAAGCTGATTCGACTTTGCAAATGTACCTTAGACAACACCAAATCCTCGGTTAAGATTGGTAAGGATCAGTCTGAACCATTCAACACGGAAAGAGGTCTCAGGCAGGGCGATAGCCTGTCCTGTACACTATTTAATATAGTTATGGAGAAGGTGATGAGAAAGGCTGGTGTCAACATGTCTGGCACCATATTCCACAAGAGCCACATGCCACTAGCCTATGCCGATGATATAGACATCATTGGCCGAAATCTGCGGGATGTTACTGCAGTTTTCTCATCGCTAGAAAAGGAGTCAGCAAAAATGGGTTTAGCGGTCAACGAGGACAAAACAAAAATAATGATTTCGACGAACAAAGAGTCCTCTCGATGGGGACGCACCGTGAACGTTGACAATTATTGTTTTGAGGTAGTCGACGAATTTACCTACCTCGGATCTTCCGTCAACAAGATGAATAATGTCAGCCAAGAAATTAAACGGAGAATAGTGCTAGCCAATAGATGTTTCTACGGACTTCGGCAGCGCTTTAGTAACACCACCTTCTCTCGAAATACTAAGAAACAGCTATACCAGGTGCTTATCTTACCTGTTCTGTTGTATGGTGCCGAATCATGGGTGCTTACTACAACGGACATACAAAACCTGGGAGTATTCGAGAGAAAAGTACTCCGAAAAATATATGGACCTATCTGTGTCGAAGGCCAGTTTCGCCATCGGATGAACCATGAGCTGTATGAGCTTTACCACGACATCGACGTAGCTAAAAGAGTCGGAATCCAACGACTTCGATGGCTGGGACATGTTGCCAGGATGGATGTAAATGCTCCAGCGAGAAAGGTGTTTGAAGGCGAACCTGAAGGACGGCGCATTGCAGGGAGACCCAAACTCCGTTGGAAGGACCAAGTGGTAGGCGATGTGCCATCATCTTGTAGGACTAACTGGAGAACACACGCAGAAGACCGAAGCGTGTGGAATTCTTTATTACTTCAGGCCTCAAATTTATGAACTACGTTTCGTAAATTGTAATTGGCCACTTAAGTAAGTAAGTAAGTAAGTGTTCACTTATAGTTTGCGAACTGTGAGTTAAACATGGCAAAAAAGGGTGCAAAATTGTATAACCTTGAAAAAAATTATCTAATTGACGGGTGTGTACAACCTCACGCAACACTGTTTTACAAGTTCGCAAATGCAACCAAATGCATGCTTTATCAATCATAAGTATTAGCCGGTATTTCAGCTTGAAGACGTTATTCGCGTTAATCCCAAAGGATCGTTTCAAAAGAGCATCATAGCTTCATTGGGATGCTCAGACATACTGTAGAAATCTTTATAGAACTTTTGTCCTTTAAAGCTGATTCTTTATTCAACCAAGAATCATTTGTATTGCATAATATTGTCTTTTGTTCCAATACAACGCTTTAATACAAACATACTTAGTACATTACGTTATAAGAAGCTATATCCATGCACATACAGTTTCCATCCGATTGACCGTCCGATTGTGTTTGTTAATTTATAGAAGGGATTTTATATATAAAATTAATCGGTGATGAAGTTGCAGGCAAGTGAAGAAATTGCTAGTGAGCTAGATATACTTTCAAAACGTCTTCATGCTTAGAAATTAACTATTTCTGGGCATTGGGTCATTTTGAATGGGATTCTTATTAATTTAAACAAAAATCTTAAATGATATCACAGGTATGTTACTGTTTTTAGGGTCAAGGAATCCATTTTTGACATATATTTTTAACGCCAGAGGGATCTTTTTTACATTTTTTTTTGGGTTAGATCGCATTTTTTCTCCGACTAAATGTAATTATCCCCCAAGTTCCTTGAAAATTATGAATAACTTATCGATTTGTCCCAGGAAAATTTTTCAGAACTTGTTGCGAATGGTATTGATACTAGAATCGTTTCTTTTTTAATCGACTTTCTATTCTGTTTCCGGTTCCATATACGCGATTATGTACAACATGTTGCACCACAGATTCCGTAGAACAGAAAATGAATATTCGTATTCGAAATAAGTATTTTTTAGAGGGTATTTATTAAGAAAAACTCAAAAATCTGAGTTAAAATATATTTCAAACTAGCACCCAATAGAAAACCAATTAAATTTCAAAAAACAGCATATGTAATTCAGTTATGTAGAAATTCATTTCATAACAGGTTCCAGGAGAACATGTTGGTTTTGGGATAATTTCAAACAAAAATAATATATTGTGCAACCGAAAGTGGAACTTGTTACTTATCAGTAAAAGCTATTCTGTAATTGTTTCTTTGCCACAAAATATTTTGGTGGGGTTAACCGATTTTTATAAACAAGTATGCAATTTAATCATGACAGTGTGTACTTTCTGAATAATATTATAAACATTAGAATAATGAAAAAAAGTTTTGCTAAAAACTTCTTCAAAATTAAAAAAAAAATCCCAAAAGTTTATGACAAGTTACCTACATATATAGATTTGGAAAGGCCATAGTCTCTCCTTTCCAAATACACAGAAAAATTCAAAATAGGTTTATATTCAACCATTATTCAACTACCTTGTCCAAATTTTGACACAATTCACTCTAATTACAGAAAAGATATGCCTGTAGAACTAGGAACAAATTTGGTCATTCATATGGGAGGTACAAGAAGGAGTGTTTTAAATGATTCGGTTATCTATGGGTTTGTCTACTTTACTTTAAAATGCTGGCACATTTTTATAAGGATCAGTTAAAGTTTACTCGAGTTATCCTGCCCATGGCACATCCAGCCAGCCAAACAGACGGACATGGCTCAATGGTCTTAAGAAGTCCTGAAACAATTTGATCTTAAGATATTTTGGGGTCTTACACGTTTCCTTTAATGCGTTAAACTTTTATTTGTAACAAATGATATACATATACCTTCATCCCTAAGGGTGATGGTAAAAACCATCGTTTTTTCGTTGCATTGTGTAGCTATGAGTTAAATATTGTCTGAACGTCCCACAATTGTAATTATTTTGGTCAGAATATAAATATTGTTTGCATATCGATTGAACCAAAAGACTTTTATTTGAACAAATAAAAATGAAGTCTTCAATTAAGTTTTATATTTCATCAGAAAAAATATAAGTCTCAGGCTGATTTTTATTTTCGATTTTGATTTGAAAAACTCATCGAATGATTTTTATTTTTGATTTCTATTTCAAAAAGTCTTCAATAATTACACTGTGCTACACACAAAATATACAGGGGTTCTCATGTATCATTTCTGTTAGACTGGAGTCCATAGAGTAAAGTGATACTTTTAGTTTTTCTCGGTCACTTCGTTAAGTAATGTTTTTAGAGCCAATTAAGTGAAATGGCGATATTCCTTAAATTACAAGTTCCAAAATTCATAAGTCTTCTCTTTGTAAACCGATTTTCAAAAGCTTACATCTGTTTTAAAGCTATGACTTTCACCGGCGGATGTTTAAGCAACCGTTTCACTATTTTTCAACCGATTTTCAAAATTATTTTTTTTAATAAAAGGTGAAAGTCATAGCTTTAAAACAGATGTAAGCTTTTGAAAATCGGGTTACAAAGAGAAGACTTATGAATTTTGGAACTTGTAATTTAAGGAATATCGCCATTTCACTTAATTGGCTCTAAAAACATTACTTAACGAAGTGACCGAGAAAAACTAAAAGTATCACTTTACTCTATGGACTCCAGTCTAACAGAAATGCTACATGAGAACCCCTGTATATTTTTTTCGTTCACATTTGTATCACTGTGTTATTATTGTGGGACTTTTAAAATAAAAATCAAAAATAACTCTTATTTCTGAGCGATAAAATATAAATCAGAAATAATTGTTATTTTGGGACTTTTAAAATATAAATCAAAAATAAGTCTTATGTTCGGAGAGATATAATAAAAATCAGAAAATAACTCTTACAGAGGGACTTTTATACCATAAAAGTTATAAGAGTTACGGTCTCTGCATAAAAGACAATGGAAAATGGTTTACAAACTTGACAGAAAGTGTAATACCTAAAAACGTTGAATGGTTGTTATCACACGGGAAGAAATTTGCATTACCGCTAAGAAAAGACGATTTCCCCTTTTTAAGTACATTGTGGACGGCGAAGAATGCATAAAAACTTTAAAGGAACATGAAGAGCAGGAGATAGCGAGAAATAAATTCACTTCAATTGTTGAAAGCCAAATAAACAAAAATCGACTGAACAACAGAGAAAAACATACGCTACGCACAGTGGAACAAACTAAAAAATTCCTTAAATCAAACCAAAACATTGTGATATTGGATGCTATGAATAGAACGGACTATGAAGACAGGATGAACCACATAGTAAATGACATTATGACTTACAACCGTGTAAACAAGGACCCTACGAGCAGCCTACAGAAAAATAATAATGAATTGGTGAACGAAATGTTTACACAAAACATAATAACAGAATTGGAAAAAAGGAAATTAAAGACAGAAACGGCTATTGCACCCAGAATCTACGGTCTCCCTAAGGTTCACAAGGAAGGGTTCCCCTTAAGACCCATTTGCTCTTCAATCAATGCCCCGTCCAGCAATTTATGTAAGTACATTACAAACATCTTGACGAAGATAACGGATAACAACGGATTATACAACGTGAAAAATTCGACACAATTTAAGGTGTTTTCTTTGGATGTAGTGTCATTATTCCCCAGCATTCCAGTAGACTTTGCTATTCAAATTATAGAAGATAAATGGATTGATATTGAGAAACATACCGACATGACGAAATCCTTATTTATGCGAATTATTAAATTTTTTAAATATAAAGGAAAATAGATATTTTAATTATAATAATAAAATATATCAACAAGGGAAGGGTCTACCGATGGGGTCATCGGCTTCTCCAGTATTGGCCGATCTAGTCAACAACTGTGATATTAAGCCTAAGATATTGACGAAATACGTAGACGACCTTTTTGGGATTACTAAAACATGTGCAATAAACAACATACTGACAACATTTAATAGCTTCAATCAACACATAAAATTTACAATAGAAAAGGAAATAGATGGAAAACTCCCATATCTGGATACATTATTAATATTAATAGAATAATGTTTGATTGGTACCAAAAACCTACAGCCTCGGGGAGATTGGTAAATTTCCACTCCAAACATCCAAAACGAATCATCATTAACACTGCCACCAATTTTATTAACCGAGTACTTACCGTGAGTGATGTTGAATTCCACCACGAGAACAAAAACAATATAAGACAGATTTTAAAACAAAACAGCTTCCCAAAAAGAACAATAGAAAGGTTAATAAATAGAAATAAATCTCCAAAAACACGTGACAACAACCCAATTATATACAAATCTGTCACGTACATACCGATACTATCAGAAAGATTCGAAAAATCAAATCTATTAGACAGCACGATTCACAAAATCGCACACAAAACAAATCAACAAAAACAAGGATAAACAAGTTGGACAAATCAAACTTAATATACCAAATTAAATGCAGCGGTCGAGAAAACACACCTTGCGACAAATACTACATAGGTACAACGAAAAACAAATTAAGAACCCGGATAGCAGGACACAAAAGTGACCTAAAACAAAGGAAAATTAATTTGACCCACAAAACGGCGTTATCAACACACTGTGCGACACAAAACCACGACGCAGACTTAGAGAGTGTGAGAATTCTCCAGTGTGAGAGCAACTACAGCAAACGCCTAACGCTAGAGATGCTACATATTCTCAACACACAAACAACACAACGCATCAACTATAAAGCGGACACTGAGAATTTAGCAAAGAGCTACATCGTTCTAATAAGAAAAGATAAACAAAAAGAACGTAGAAAAAACAGTACCCTATCGATAGCAGAGGAGAGTGGTCGTTGAACTACTTGTCTTCGATATTGTGTTACTCAAACTCTTTTCGTAAGTGAGGTTGTGTGATGTTTATGTTTTATATACGTGTGTATCGTTCCATACATATGATATGTTATTGTTATTGTAATCTGTTACAGAATCCTGAAGATGTCTTTCGACGAAAGACGAAATATTGAAAATAAAAGAGAAAAACAAAAAACACTGACCTCGAGCCTAATTATTTAAAACTTGGGATATTATAATATTTTTATTTTTTTGTTAAGATTTTATCAAACTTGGGCATTTCAAAAATGGATAAAATATTGTCTGAGAAATACATAAATTGCGTCAACGACCTTGAGGATTTCGAAAGTGTCTACAATGTTGGAAATGTCGATGACAACATTCCCGCTTAGGAAGCGACTAGAGTGGATCTTAAATCTTTATGCGATCAACTTAAGAGAAGCTACACAGATTGTCGTGACCCAATTTCCGAGGAAGGAGAAACCAAAATCGACAAAACTAAACTTCGAGCCCATTATAAGGAAGCATTGGATTCCTACAAACGAGTTCTTAGCTCTTTTAACTACAAGATACAAAAATTACGAACCATCAAATGGAAGAAAAACTTGTCCGAGAATCTGAGATACAAGCTAACGGAATGAAGCAGACACACCAACCTTTTTAAGACTTCCACCGTGCGACACAGAACTTTCCGTGGAGGATACCAAGCCTGGCCGAGCTTCAGAGACCTCACCGGTACGGAAATGAAATAATGCAAGTTAGCGAACAGCTGAGATCCTTATGCTATTTGCCAGTTGTCTTAGTCGACTCGGATGCCTCTATTCAAAAATTACAGCGAACAATAAAAAGTTGTACTCAAACTTTAGAAGCGCTAAAGGTCGACACTAAAGGGTGGGACCCAATTTTTTCTTATCTTTGCCCTATGAAATTGTCCAGACCCTTTCTAGAGGAATTCGAAAATTCTCTAAAAGATTGTACTGTGATTCCATGTTGGAAAGAATTTGACACATTCTTAACGCACAAGTTCAAGACTCTGGAATCAGTTGGCAATATAAAACACAGTTCCTCAAAATATGATCAGCCTAGACCCAATTATAATAAAAAGGAAAAAAGGGTGAGCACATTAATTTGTCCCACGATGGGACAAAATAACCAGAATACACAAAAGTACAGTGGACCCCATTCAAAAAAGGAACACCATTGTCAACTTGTGTGCCCGAAATTTCTCGAAAAAATCCGTCAATGATCGAATTCATTTGGTAAAACTTTCACATCTGTGTTATAGTAACTGTATTTTATCTAACCACGGGGTCAAGGATTGTAAAAGCCGTTACAGTTGTCGAGAGTGTAGGCAAAGGCACAATACTTTGGTACATAAAGGTAATGAAAACCGCTCTTCGACTCACGAACCAGCTAGAGACAACTCTCAACCTAGTACTAGCGCAGCAGCGTTAAATACAATAATACAATCCTCATCTCTCCGAGCCAGAGCGAGATACGTATGGCCATCTCCCGCCTTAAAAACAACAAAGCTGCTGGAGCCGATGGTCTCCCTGCTGAATTGTTTAAGGCTGGCGGGGAGGAGCTGATTAGAAGCTTGCATCAGCTCATGGAGAACATCTGGCAAGATGAGAGCATGCCCGGGGATTGGAGTCTGTTATGTCCCATATACAAGAAAGGAGATCGTAGTGAATGTAAGAACTACCGTGGAATAAGCCTATTACCAATTGCGTACAAGGTCCTTTCAAGCATATTGTGTGAACGTCTAAAGCCAATTGTAGAAAAACTAATTGGACCATATCAGTGCGGCTTTAGACCTGGCAAATCTACGACGGATCAAATATTCACCTTACGACAAATCCTGGAAAAAACCCATGAAAAGCAGATCGACACCTACCACCTCTTTGTCGACTACAAAGCTGCCTTCGACTCTCCGATAAGGAATAGGCTTTATGAGGCCATGTCTGAGTTTGGTATTCCTGCAAAGCTGATTCGACTTTGCAAATGTACCTTAGACAACACCAAATCCTCGGTTAAGATTGGTAAGGATCAGTCTGAACCATTCAACACGGAAAGAGGTCTCAGGCAGGGCGATAGCCTGTCCTGTACACTATTTAATATAGTTATGGAGAAGGTGATGAGAAAGGCTGGTGTCAACATGTCTGGCACCATATTCCACAAGAGCCACATGCCACTAGCCTATGCCGATGATATAGACATCATTGGCCGAAATCTGCGGGATGTTACTGCAGTTTTCTCATCGCTAGAAAAGGAGTCAGCAAAAATGGGTTTAGCGGTCAACGAGGACAAAACAAAAATAATGATTTCGACGAACAAAGAGTCCTCTCGATGGGGACGCACCGTGAACGTTGACAATTATTGTTTTGAGGTAGTCGACGAATTTACCTACCTCGGATCTTCCGTCAACAAGATGAATAATGTCAGCCAAGAAATTAAACGGAGAATAGTGCTAGCCAATAGATGTTTCTACGGACTTCGGCAGCGCTTTAGTAACACCACCTTCTCTCGAAATACTAAGAAACAGCTATACCAGGTGCTTATCTTACCTGTTCTGTTGTATGGTGCCGAATCATGGGTGCTTACTACAACGGACATACAAAACCTGGGAGTATTCGAGAGAAAAGTACTCCGAAAAATATATGGACCTATCTGTGTCGAAGGCCAGTTTCGCCATCGGATGAACCATGAGCTGTATGAGCTTTACCACGACATCGACGTAGCTAAAAGAGTCGGAATCCAACGACTTCGATGGCTGGGACATGTTGCCAGGATGGATGTAAATGCTCCAGCGAGAAAGGTGTTTGAAGGCGAACCTGAAGGACGGCGCATAGCAGGGAGACCCAAACTCCGTTGGAAGGACCAAGTGGTAGGCGATGTGCCATCATCTTGTAGGACTAACTGGAGAACACACGCAGAAGACCGAAGCGTGTGGAATTCTTTATTACTTCAGGCCTCAAATTTATGAACTACGTTTCGTAAATTGTAATTGGCCACTTAAGTAAGTAAGTGTTCACTTATAGTTTGCGAACTGTGAGTTAAACATGGCAAAAAAGGGTGCAAAATTGTATATCCTTGAAAAAAATTATCTAATTGACGGGTGTGTACAACCTCACGCAACACTGTTTTACAAGTTCGCAAATGCAACCAAATGCATGCTTTATCAATCCTAAGTATTTGCCGGTATTTCAGCTTGAAGACGTTATTCGCGTTAATCCCAAAGGATCGTTTCAAAAGAGCATCATAGCTTCATTGGGATGCTCAGATGCTCAGACGTACTGTAGAAATCTTTATAGAACTTTTGTCCTTTAAAGCTGATTCTTTATTCAACCAAGAATCATTTGTATTGCATAATATTGTCTTTTGTTCCAATACAACGCTTTAATACAAACATACTTAGTACATTACGTTATAAGAAGCTATATCCATGCACATACAGTTTCCATCCGATTGACCGTCCGATTGTGTTTGTTAATTTATAGAAGGGATTTTATATATAAAATTAATCGGTGATGAAGTTGCAGGCAAGTGAAGAAATTGCTAGTGAGCTAGATATACTTTCAAAACGTCTTCATGCTTAGAAATTAACTATTTCTGGGCATTGGGTCATTTTGAATGGGATTCTTATTAATTTAAACAAAAATCTTAAATGATATCACAGGTATGTTACTGTTTTTAGGGTCAAGGAATCCATTTTTGACATATATTTTTAACGCCAGAGGGATCTTTTTTACATTTTTTTTTTGGGTTAGATCGCATTTTTTCTCCGACTAAATGTAATTATCCCCCAAGTTCCTTGAAAATTATGAATAACTTATCGATTTGTCCCAGGAAAATTTTTCTGAACTTGTTGCGAATGGTATTGATACTAGAATCGTTTCTTTTTTAATCGACTTTCTATTCTGTTTCCGGTTCCATATACGCGATTATGTACAACATGTTGCACCACAGATTCCGTAGAACAGAAAATGAATATTCGTATTCGAAATAAGTATTTTTTAGAGGGTATTTATTAAGAAAAACTCAAAAATCTGAGTTAAAATATATTTCAAACTAGCACCCAATAGAAAACCAATTAAATTTCAAAAAACAGCATATGTAATTCAGTTATGTAGAAATTCATTTCATAACAGGTTCCAGGAGAACATGTTGGTTTTGGGATAATTTCAAACAAAAATAATATATTGTGCAACCGAAAGTGGAACTTGTTACTTATCAGTAAAAGCTATTCTGTAATTGTTTCTTTGCCACAAAATATTTTGGTGGGGTTAACCGATTTTTATAAACAAGTATGCAATTTAATCATGACAGTGTGTACTTTCTGAATAATATTATAAACATTAGAATAATGAAAAAAAGTTTTGCTAAAAACTTCTTCAAAATTAAAAAAAAAATCCCAAAAGTTTATGACAAGTTACCTACATATATAGATTTGGAAAGGCCATAGTCTCTCCTTTCCAAATACACAGAAAAATTCAAAATAGGTTTATATTCAACCATTATTCAACTACCTTGTCCAAAATTTGACACAATTCACTCTAATTACAGAAAAGATATGCCTGTAGAACTAGGAACAAATTTGGTCATTCATATGGGAGGTACAAGAAGGAGTGTGTCAAATGATTCGGTTATCTATGGGTTTGTCTACTTTACTTTAAAATGCTGGCACATTTTTATAAGGATCAGTTAAAGTTTACTCGAGTTATCCTGCCCATGGCACATCCAGCCAGCCAAACAGACGGACATGGCTCAATGGTCTTAAGAAGTCCTGAAACAATTTGATCTTAAGATATTTTGGGGTCTTACACGTTTCCTTTAATGCGTTAAACTTTTATTTGTAACAAATGATATACATATACCTTCATCCCTAAGGGTGATGGTAAAAACCATCGTTTTTTCGTTGCATTGTGTAGCTATGAGTTAAATATTGTCTGAACGTCCCACAATTGTAATTATTTTGGTCAGAATATAAATATTGTTTGCATATCGATTGAACCAAAAGACTTTTATTTGAACAAATAAAAATGAAGTCTTCAATTGAGTTTTATATTTCATCAGAAAAAATATAAGTCTCAGGCTGATTTTTATTTTCGATTTTGATTTGAAAAACTCATCGAATGATTTTTATTTTTGATTTCTATTTCAAAAAGTCTTCAATAATTACACTGTGCTACACACAAAATATACAGGGGTTCTCATGTATCATTTCTGTTAGACTGGAGTCCATAGAGTAAAGTGATACTTTTAGTTTTTCTCGGTCACTTCGTTAAGTAATGTTTTTAGAGCCAATTAAGTGAAATGGCGATATTCCTTAAATTACAAGTTCCAAAATTCATAAGTCTTCTCTTTGTAAACCGATTTTCAAAAGCTTACATCTGTTTTAAAGCTATGACTTTCACCGGCGGATGTTTAAGCAACCGTTTCACTATTTTT
Organism: Muscina levida; assembly: GCA_964034835.1. Taxonomy (NCBI): domain Eukaryota; kingdom Metazoa; phylum Arthropoda; class Insecta; order Diptera; family Muscidae; genus Muscina; species Muscina levida. The sequence continues at coordinate 122,839 of CAXIUB010000154.1, read as the reverse complement.
CAACCGATTTTCAAAATTATTTTTTTTAATAAAAGGTGAAAGTCATAGCTTTAAAACAGATGTAAGCTTTTGAAAATCGGGTTACAAAGAGAAGACTTATGAATTTTGGAACTTGTAATTTAAGGAATATCGCCATTTCACTTAATTGGCTCTAAAAACATAACTTAACGAAGTGACCGAGAAAAACTAAAAGTATCACTTTACTCTATGGACTCCAGTCTAACAGAAATGCTACATGAGAACCCCTGTATATTTTTTTCGTTCACATTTGTATCACTGTGTTATTATTGTGGGACTTTTAAAATAGAAATAAAAAATAACTCTTATTTCTGAGCGATAAAATATAAATCAGAAATAATTGTTATTTCGGGACTTTTAAAATATAAATCAAAAATAAGTCTTATGTTCGGAGAGATACAATAAAAATCAGAAAATAACTCTTACAGAGGGACTTTTATACATAAATGTTATAAGAGTTACGGTCTCTGCATAAAAGACAATGGAAAATGGTTTACAAACTTGACAGAAAATGTAATACCTAAAAACGTTGAATAATTGTTGTCACACGGGAAGAAATTTGCATTACCGCTAAGAAAAGACGATTTTCCCCTTTTTAAGTACATTGTGGACGGCGAAGAATGCATAAAAACTTTAAAGGAACATGAAGAGCAGAAGATAGCGAGAAATAAATTCACTTCAATTGTTGAAAGCTACATAAACAAAAATCGACTGAACAACAGAGAAAAACATACGCTACGCACAGTGGAACAAACAAAAAGATTCCTTAAATCAAACCAAAACATTGTGATATTGGATGCTATGAATAGAACGGACTATGAAGACAGGATGAACCACATAGTAAATGACATTATGACTTACAAACGTGTAAACAAGGACCCTACGAGCAGCCTACAGAAAAAGAATAATGAATTGGTGAACGAAATGTTTACACAAAACATAATTACAGAATTGGAAAAAAGGAAATTAAAGACAGAAACGGCTGTTGCACCCAGAATCTACGGTCTCCCCAAGGTTCACAAGGAAGGGTTCCCCTTAATACCCATTTGCTCTTCAATCAATGCCCCGTCTAGCAATTTATGTAAGTACATTACAAACATCTAGACGAAGATAACGGATAACTCATTATACAACGTGAAAAATTCGACACAATTTAAGGAGGTAGTGAGAGTAACTAATATTGCAGAAGATGAAACTATGTTTTCTTTGGATGTAGTGTCATTATTCCCCAGCATTCCAGTAGACTTTGCTATTCAAATTATAGAAGATAAATGGACTGATATTGAGAAACATACCGACATGACGAAATCCTTATTTATGCGAATTATTAAATTTTGCATAAAGGAAAATAGATATTTTAATTATAATAATAAAATATATCAACAAGGGAAGGGTCTACCAATGGGGTCATCGGCTTCTCCAGTAGTGGCCGATCTAGTTATGGAGGAGCTATTGAATAAATGCATCAACAACTGTGATATTAAGCCTAAGATATTGACGAAATACGTAGACGACCTTTTTGGGATTACTAAAACATGTGCAATAAACAACATACTGACAACATTTAATAGCTTCAATCAACACATAAAATTTACAATAGAAAAGGAAATAGATGGAAAACTCCCATATCTGGATACATTATTAATATTAATAGAATAATGTTTGATTGGTACCAAAAACCTACAGCCTCGGGGAGATTGGTAAATTTCCACTCCAAACATCCAAAACGAATCATCTTTAACACTGCCACCAATTTTATTAACCGAGTACTTACCGTGAGTGATGTTGAATTCCACCACGAGAACAAAAACAAAATAAGACAGATTTTAAAACAAAACAGCTTCCCAAAAAGAACAATAGAAAGGTTAATAAATAGAAATAAATCTCCAAAAACACGTGACAACAACCCAATTATATACAAATCTGTCACGTACATACCGATACTATCAGAAGTATTCTAAAAATCAAATCTATTAGACAGCACGATTCACAAAATCGCACACTAAACAAATCATACTCTTCGCAACATATTTACAAACTTAAAAACAAGGATAAACAAGTTGGACAAATCAAACTTAATATATCAAATTAAATGCAGCGGTCGAGAAAACACACCTTGCGACAAATACTACATAGGTACAACGAAAAACAAATTAAGAACCCGGATAGCAGGACACAAAAGTGACCTAAAACAAAGGAAAATTAATTTGACCCACAAAACGGCGTTATCAACACACTGTGCAACACAAAACCACGACGCAGACTTAGAGAGTGTAAAAGAAACTACAGCAAACGCCTAACGCTAGAGATGCTACATATTCTCAACACACAAACAACACAACGCATCAACTATAAAGCGGACACTGAGAATTTAGCAAAGAGCTACATCTTTCTAATAAGAAAAGATAAACAAAAAGAACGTAGAAAAAACAGTACCCTATCGATAGCAGAGGAGAGTGGTCGCTGAACTACTTGTCTTCGATATTGTGTTACTCAAACTCTTTTCGTAAGTGAGGTTGTGTGATGTTTATGTTTTATATACGTGTGTATCGTTCCATACATATGATATGTTATTATTATTGTAATCTGTTACAGAATCCTGAAGATGTCTTTCAACGAAAGACGAAATATTTAAAATAAAAGATAAAAACAAAAAACACTGACCTCGAGCCTAATTATTTAAAACTTGTCTGAGAAATAGAAAAATTGCGTCAACCACCTTGAGGATTTCGAAAGTGTCTACAATGTTGGAAATGTCGATGACAACATTGCCGCTTAGGAAGCGACTAGAGTGGAGCTTAAATCTTTATGGGATCAACTTAAGAGAAGCTACACAGATTGTCGTGACCCAATTTCCGAGGAAGAAGAAATCAAAATCGACAAAACTAAGTTACGAGCCCATTATAAGAAAGCATTGGATTCCTACAAACGGGTTCTTAGCTCTTTTAACGACAAGATACAAAAAATTAAGAACCGTCAAATGGAAGAAAAACTTGTCCGAGAATCTGAGATACAAGCAAAACGGAATGAAGCAGACACACCAACCTTTTTAAGACTTCCACCGTGCGACACAGAACTTTCCGTGGAGGATACCAATCCCGGCCGAGCTTCAGAGACCTGTTCACGGCTCTATACATCGAAAATAAAAAATAAGCAATGTTGAAAAGCTTTTTCGCCTCACGCAAAAAACTGCCAGCGAACCAAGGGAAATAATCAGTCAAGTCCCTTTGACCCATGATGGATCCGACATAGCATTGAAAATTTGGTGGGCCGGTACGGAAATGAAATAATGCAAGTTAGCGAACAGCTGAGATCCTTATTCTATTTGCCAGTTGTCTTAGTCGGCTCGGGTGCCTCTATTCAAAAATTACAGCGAACAATAAAAAGTTGTACTCAAACTTTAGAACGCACAAGTTCAAGACTCTGGAATCAGTTGGCAATATAAAACCCAGTTCCTCAAAATATGATCAGCCTAGACCCAATTATAATAAAAAGGAAAAAAGGGTGAGCACATTAATTTGTCCCACGATGGGACAAAATAACCAGAATACACAAAAGTACAGTGGACCCCATTCAAAAAAGGAACAACATTGTCAACTTGTGTGCCCGAAATTTCTCGAAAAATCAGTCAATGATCGAATTCATTTGGTAAAACTTTCACATCTGTGTTATAGTAACTGTATTTTATCTAACCACGGGGTCAAGGATTGTAAAAGCCGTTTCAGTTGTCGAGAGTGTAGGCAAAGGCACAATACTTTGGTACATAAAGGTAATGAAAACCGCTCTTCGACTCACGAACCAGCAAGAGACAACTCTCAACCTAGTACTAGCGCAGCAGCGTTAAATACAATAATACAGTCCTCATCTCTAATAGAATCGCATAATATCACTACCTTGGCCCTACAACAACAAAAAAAATCACCTAAAGTTCAGACACAAGCTACATTGTTATTCACTGCCATCGTCCAAATACAACATGGAGGACAGCGTTACGATGCCAGGGTGATGATTGACTATGGTTCGCAATCCACTTTCATCACAGAAAAACTCAGAGATATGCTTCGTCTTCCAACAAAGAAAAACCTAGTTCATGTTTCCGGAATAAATTAAAACGTATCGGAAACCAGCACCAAATCTTGTTTCTTTCATCTTTGTTCACGAATTGACACTAGCTTTGCGCTAGAAGTGTAAGCACTAATTTTGAAGACATTATCTTCAAATTTACCACTACGAACACTTGATGAAACCGAACTTAAATTCGCTGTTTTTCTGATTGGAATGGACATTGGACCACTCATATACACAATGGGAGTTCCTATGAAGTCTATCGGAACTTTTTTAGGCCATAAAACGGTTTTCGGGTGGATTGTTGGTGGACTCATTAATCAGGAGACCTGCAACGCTAATAACATATCGCTACATAATACAACATCAATCGAAAAATTCATCACACGTTTTTGGGAGGTGGAGAAAACCCCAAAAAAGATTTTGAGGTCTGAAGAAGATACATTTTGTGAAGAAAACTTCAAAGCCACGACAATAAGAGATTCATCTGGAAGATATAATGTGACCCTACCATTCAAAAATTGTGAAAGATTAGGAAGTTCCAGAAATATTGCGTTGGCACAATTTTATAGAAAGGAGAGGACATAAAGAAGCAGTATGACTCTGCCATCTTGGAATATTTGGATTTGGGACACATGAAAAAAATATCAAACATGGAAATATACACGAGACCAAATTATTATCTGCCACAACACGCTGTTATTATGCCAGATAGAGTCCAACCTCTAATCAAAGGAGCCTCAATGACAATCTATATCCAGGACCCATACTTCAACAAGACCTCGTCATACAAATATTAAAATGGAGGTTCTTTAAGTATGTATTTAATGCAGACGTTGCAAAAATGTATCGGCAAATCTTCGTAGACCCTACTCAAACTTTAATTTCAAAGGGTTTTGTTTAGAAAGTCACCAAACGACCCGGTGGAAGATTTTGAACTAATGACCGTAACTTTTGGCATAAATTGCGCACCATTTTTAGCCATACGCACTCTTTTACAACTTGCCGAAGATGTAAAAGTCACATCCTCTAGCTTCACAAATAATTCAACAAAATTTGTGCGTTGATGACGTTTTAGCCGTCAGTAGAGCAGGCAATCGCCTCGAACAATATTTATCTTACTTTTACAAGTAAATTGGCTAGAGCTGTGGAGCTGTGCCTTTAACGACCCTAGCAGCTTCGATTCTTCCAAAATTACAAATTTCTATCTTCTCGACATAATATTGGACCGACTTAAAAATTGTTTAGGCTTGGCTAAAAAGCCACCATGTTCTTGGAGTAATTTATAAAAGTGCTTTATCTTAAGGCATAAAAGAACCATTGTGAACTATTGTGCGAATGGTCATGAAATTTGGTGTGGATTCAGTTAAGACCAGAATAAACACCAAAAAGCGTGATCAAGCCGAAAATGGGAGGACCCGCCCAACTCTGTCTTCCAAACGCAATAGCTGGAGTACTAAAGCACTATTTGTCTTGAAGTTTGGTATAAAATTATGTGACACCAGTAGAGCAAGTGACCGAGATCTACGACGGAAAAAAACTTTGAATACTCAAGTATTGAAATATTACTCAAATCTGCATCTATGACAGGCAGAACAACGAACGGCATACAATACTGTAATATATGCAATTACGAAGGAGTGTGTAGAATTATATTCCATTTGTCTACCCATCGGTCTTAATATCGTTGATTTTGGCAAATGTTTGATCGCAAAACGTATCGCGTTGGCTACTTCATCATCCTTTATTGCGCAACTCTTTTAGACGTTGCAGAATAAATTGCAATTACCTAAGAAACCCACATGTAAGATTAAGACAAAAAAAGTTCCAAAAATGTCAATTCATTGTGAGGGTAGAGTGTATTATGACACACATAAAATTGTTGGAACAGCTTGAACGCGCATTACAGAATATAAGAAGCAATACATGATTGAGTCATCTTTTTAAATTAATTTTAACCAGGAAAAATTAAGGAACCGATGCACAGTGGTTCCTTTTTGGTTTTTTTTTTTATTAATTCTGTAACTTTTGAACGGATAATGGTATCTTAATGAAATTTAAAATAGTTAAAGCTGAGGTGTTTTTGAGATGATTTGGAAATATTCGGCTCCTTAGGGGGTGTGGGGGCCACTGTGTGGCCCTCCAAAGTTGGTCACCTCGGGTGTTTCAAAATTTCAAATGCTTGAGGAATGTGCATTTACTAACCGATTTAAAAGATTTTTTGCATTTAGATAGTGCTTCGAAAAACCTTCAAAAAAATTGCTTACATGCACATGTAATCTCATTTAGGTCAAGAGATATTTGAGAAAATAAAAAAAATTGTGTCATTTTTGGACGAGGTTGATTTAGTATTTTTAAGGGTGTGAGCTCAGTTTTTCCTTGATTTTAAAGATATTTATATCGTTACTTAGCTTATAAAATTATGAATAAATCTGCTAAATAAAATAAAATAATGCAAGTATTTTGTTCCAATCAAAAGTTATAAGCATCGCAAGTAAAAGTTTCCAAAAAAAGGCATACTTTTACTGTTTTTTTTTGCAAAAAGGCGACTATATTCTTTCGTTTGTAAAAAAAAAATTCTTCGGGGAGGTGGCAATTTTTTTATTATTTCTTATAGAAATGTTCATTCAGATGCATTTAATGCTAAATTTGAATCAGTTCAGCAAAATAGTTTTCGGGCAAGGGAAGTCAAAAATACCCCATTTTTTAAAAAAAAAAAATTTTGATTTTGAAAATTCTCAAATCGCAAAGCGCCAACGAGAAAGCTCTTTACATATTTTTTTGACCACATATGTGGACTAGTTAACCGTGACGTATTTCAACATCCCTGCCATAAACAAAGACAGTGTGGCCATTTTAGTAAAAAATTCGGAATTTTGGAACATATATTCCCTGTTTTGGGAATTTGGGTATTTTGTTGTAAAATATGGCAACATATTGGATGGTGGACGTAGCTTTATTGCGTTAAAAAGCTCCAAAACTTATTTTTTCTAAAGAAATCTTGTTATCTAGAAATCTTTGCACATCTTAGTTTTTTTACACTATTCTAATGTGGTAACAAAACCAAGCATATCGGTTCAGATTTAGATATAGCCCCATATATAAGTGTGTTTCACGATATATACTTTTTTTTACAGAGGTAGTGAAGTTTGATTATAATTATTAGCAATAAATAAACTCTTGACATACAAGTATTGCATATCGTTGGAAAGGGAATAACAAAAGGATTAATAATTTGCAAAAATTTATTAAAAGCACATTTTATTTTGGGCATGATTCTGAGTCAAATATAAAATTGGGTCGAAACGTATTTTTTAAAGAAATAATATCTTATATGAAAAATAGCGTAAAATTCAAACGGACTGGAATATCTTAACGAAATTTTGGAATAATGTACATAAAATTGTCCTTAAAAAATCGGATAACAATATGTTGCCATATATTACAACAAAATACCCAAATTCCCAAAACGGGGAAAATATGTTCCAAAATTCCGAATTTTTTACTAAAATGGCCACACTGTCTTTGTTTATGTTGAAATACGTTACGGTTAACTAGTCCACATATGTGGTAAAAAAAAAATTTAAGAGCTTTCTCGTTGGCGCTTTGCGATTTGAGAATTTTCAAAAACAAAAAAAAATTTTTTTTCAAAAATGGGGTATTTTTGACTTCCCTTGCCTGAAAACTATTTTGCTGAACTGATTCAAATTTAGCATTAAATGCATCTGAATGAACATTATTATAAGAAATAATAAAAATCGCCACCTCCCCGAAGAATTTTTTTTTACAAACATAATACTTGCATTATTTTTTTAGCAGATTTATTCAGAATTTTATAAGCTAACTAACGATATAAATATCTTTAAAATCAAGGAAAAACTGAGCTCACACCCTTAAAAATACTAAATCAACCTCGTCCAAAAGTGACACAATTTTTTTTATTTTCTCAAATATCTCTTGACCTAAATGAGATATCATGTGCATGTACGCATGTTTTTTGAAGGTTTTTCGAAGCACTATCTAAATGCAAAAAATCTTTTAAATCGGTTCATCAATGCACATGCCTCAAGCATTTGAAATTTTGAAACACCCGAGGTGACCAACTTTGGAGGGCCACATAGTGGCCCCCACACCCCCTAGGGAACCGAATATTTCCAAATCATCTCGAAAGCACCTCAGCTTTAACTATTTTAAATTTCATCAAGATACCATTATCCGTTCAAAAGTTACAGAATTAATACCAAAAAGGAACCACTGTGCGATGTGTGTCTACTAATATATGTATTCCAATGATACCCCTGATTGCCGTTTGATTTCAAAATATAACAGTTTCCTGTTCGGTTAGAATTTGCGATGACAATCATTAAAGATGAAGGACAGTCTATTCTAGTTTGCGGATGACATGGATGATTTGGAAAATCCATGTTATTGGCATGAACAGCTTTATGTTGCCTGTTCACGTAATTAACATATGTACACTATCATTAAAAAATATGGTCATTTAATAAACATTTTATTTTTGTTAAGTTCCGATGAGAATATCAAAAGAAACTAACGCACCCGAAGATTTATTCCACCCAAAAAAGTTACATTTAAGTCAATACTTCTATAGGCCGAACTAAGTCTGCCCGGTCAGCTAGTTATTATTATAAATAATGTAAAAGGAATTTATTTGTTCAACGAGTCACGGGGGGCGGAATGTTTATGCGCGCCTCAGGGTGGACCGCACATCATTGTCAAAAAGCGCAAACATATACACACACATGTATTTGCTATCGGTCCACCTGCAGTTTTGTAGCTTTTGCTTTGTTGCTGTTTTCATCTTCTTTGATTTCCAGTCAAAGTTGACAAGCAACAATCTCATCACTTTTGAGTTTTGGTATTATTATAATTTCAATAATTGAAAAAACATACAAAAGACACATAACATGAATTGCAAACATATTAAAATCACGAGTTATATTAAAAACTTAAACCTACTTAAAAATACAAAAAACATTCACACCAACATATTGTACAGCATAACAGAATTATTACAAACATCACTGAACTTGAACACAAAAATAAAACACTGAATTTAAAACATTTAAACAAATAAAAGAGTACTAATTTATAAAAAGGCAAAGCCCTCCAGCAAACAAGCGGGGTAGATCTTTTCACCAAAGAAGTTATTACATATTAAGATAAAATTACGAAATCTTATACGATGATTTTCATTCACTTGGCGTTACCTTTTAGTAACTTATAAGATAGAAAATGTTTGCAGTGTACAGTCATATTATTTTATACCAGTATATTGGCCGCAGAATAGCATAATTGTAAATCGGTCAATAAGCATTTTTCTGATAACTGAGTCAAAAATAATTATTATTGTTATTATGAAAACTTGATATGAAATCTATATATATAAAAATGGTGGCAAAATTGTATAGTAATTCATCAATTGAGAACGGCTGGGCCTATTTTGCTCAAACTTTTTTTCAGTTGTTCATTATTGCCAGGAGCAGGTATAGTGAAAGAAAATTTGAAAAAATTGGAAAAATCGAAAATTGTCTTTTTGTATGGAATTTTGTGTGTAATTGTTACAGAATGGCTTTTCGAATAGAAAAATGGAAAAATTTTGCTGCTTGAAAAAATTAGGTTTATTGAGAAATCTATATGTATAAAAACGGTGTAAACAGTGTGTAGTAATTCATCAAGAGAGAACGAATGGCCTATTTTGCTCAATTTTTATTCAATTCTTCGTAATTGGTATGAGGGTTTTATGCAAGATAATTTTGTGAAAATCCTTCGAAAAATTCGGGAAATTGAGAAAATCGAAAATTGGTTTTTTTGTATGGAATTTTGTGTGCATTTGTTACGGAATGGCTTTTCGAAATTTTGTTGACAAAATTTTGCAATTTTCGCATGATTTGATGATTTTGAGCGATGTCTAGGTGGAAAATTTCGGTTAAATGTGGGTTGGTAACGAGAAAAATAATATTTAAATAAAATATCCGTCGAACCCGATGGGATGTGCGGCAATCTGCTGTCGACATTGGGAATACCAGCGTCAAATCGTTCGGTGCAAGATGCATTCGATCGCGAATTTTAACGGGAGCAAGACTATAATCTAAATGAGCTGGCCGGAAGAGTTCGAACAAATGTGCCGCTGTTAAATACCGAGTAAAATAACGTGTACGATTCACGATGAAACTGGAGGCATCTACTTTCTCGATGCTACGAGTGGGACAGCCAAGACATTTTTTGTTGATTCCGGCAACAATGTGGTCAAGATTTCAAATAACGTTAGCCGCTGCATCCTCTGGCATAGCTGCCACATTGTTGGAAGACATTCAAACTGCAAAATCCGCTTTAAAACTTTCGATGAATATTATCACGGTTGGAAAGCCAAAGTACACAATGACCAAGAATTTGGCAACGGCGAAGTAGATGCGGGAATGCCAAATCAACAATTCGGATGAATGCGCGATAACGACTAAACGAGCTTTGGAAGTAGTTGACCGAACGATAAAGGATTTACGAGGGGATTTAAAATGATTTGGTGGGGCTATGATTTTGCTCAAAATGTCTAATTCTGCTGATTTACTAAAACCATGCTTGAAAACGTTGTCAATGTCAAGAAGTTGTAATTGACCAAAAAATTAGGGGCTCATTCCAGAACCTCCCATCTTCTGCTGAATTCCCGAAACAACTGCTAGCGCTTGGCAATGGCCAAATTCGGGTTGATGTTTCGACTGAATTGATATCGTTCCCTGCAAATTTTTGCCAGTTCACAAGTCATGACATTGCACACAATTATAAAAATCTCGATTGGATTAATTTACGGGCAGTATGTTACTAGCAGAGAAGACTAAAGACATCAATAGCTAGAATTTCAAATTAGAAAGTTAAATCGCTTGAGAACTGCATTCGTACAAATCTGTTTACAGCGTGACCGTAGAGGATGAAGCGACCAACAATCCGACAGAATTTTCCACTCGCTTAATATGCCGCATAATTTACAGATAAAGGTGGGATCGATCATAATCATATTGCGGAATCTGAATCAACCGAAATTGTGCAACGGTACGCGGTTCTCCGTCAAGAATCTGATAAAAAATGTGATTTCAGACGATCATAAATAACAAATTCAAAGAAGAGGAAGTGCTTATCTTACGATCATCCATTCCAATTCCCCGACGACAATCAAGAAATCGCGAGGCCAATCGTTTGAAAGTATGTGAGATAGTTAAGGCATAAAATTGGGGCGAGACGAAGTTCGCCGGATATGCTAGTTATTGTTTATAAATGCCGAAAGAAAATAAAGATCAAGGACCGGAAAAAGTTTTTTATTAATGTATTTATCATACAAAAATATTGTTCAATTTTTGTAGATATAACTAATTTTGAACAGTTTGAATTCAAATACTTTTTCCTATCACAACCGATAGAAAAATTTTATAATATGGAATGTAGAAAAATTTTCGGTTCAGTCAAAATTAAACGATTTTCTGAAACCAAAGAAAACATTTTCAATCAAAATATAAAATATTCCTTCGGCAACCCAGACAATTATCATTTAAGCAAAAGACACTTGTAAACGTTAAGTATAAAAGTATGAAATACGCTCCCCAAATTGGAAAATGCTGATTTTATTCCCGTATCACTATGATGCACAGAGGGTTTAAATGTACCAAAAAGTGCGGATTAATTCAAAAACTGAAGTTTATCTTGCACTATGTGAGGACCCATTCAAAGAAATATCATAACTCTCACACCTGTCAATTGAAACATACTCTTTGTTTCTTTCCAATTCCCCCTCCCCTCCTTCTTTATTATCAGAACAATACCACAAAGAATAACTAATATCGTGTTAGTGATAGCAGTAGAGCACGGAGAGTACTAATATCGTCATCATCTCTCTCTTTACTACAAGTGGAATGTATTGCTCACTAGGGGTAAGCGGATCATTTATTTTCGATCTGCTTCATTCACACATTACACAACCACAATACGGAGAGTTCGCATCGGCATGTATATCACAGTAACAATTTCCAACTTCCTCTTCAACCAATTGAAAACCACAAAATCTGAAAGCTTGTGATAGTAGAGAAAAAACCCTAACTGGGTTTTAAATTATTAGCTAAGGTTTTCTTTTAATTCTTTTTTGAAGTTTTCGACTGAGAGGAGGATTTTAGTAGTCTAGTTTTTAAAATGAAATATATACGAAACTAGCTGACACGGCAGACGTTGTCCTGCCTAAAATTGTATTTAAGGCTAATAACTTTTCTAAAAATAGCAGAGTTTAATTAACCACAGATATTTTCAAATAAATTTTACATTCATTATGTCACGATATAGTGCTACGAAAGTACTTTCGATCTGTATTATCAAAATATTAAGAAAGACCTTCTGAAATAGAAATTTTTGAACTTTTTTTCGAAATTCGTGCAAAATAGTTTGGCCCACTGTGCCTAAACGAAGAATTCTTCGTCGATCGGACTTATGTCACGTGATAGTGTTTTGATAGTACTTTCGATCTATATCATCAAAATATTCAGAAAGACCTTCTGAAATAGAAATTTTTGAACTTTTTTCAAACTCCGTGCATTACAGTTTGGCCCACTGTGAGTAAACGAAGCATTCTTCATCGATTGGACTTATGTCAAGTGATAGTGTTTTGATAGTACTTTCGATCTGTAGTAACAAAATATTCAGAACGATCTTCTGAAATATAAATTTTTGGATTTTTTTTTTAAAGTCCGTGCATAATAGTTTGTCCCACTGTGCCTAAACGAAGAATTCTTCGTCGATCGGTAGAAAAAAAGTACCCTATAAGTCATGCCAGAGTCCCAGTTAAATGCTCTGAAAATTTCAGGAAGATCGGTCCAGAGGTACAAACAAACAAACAAATAAATAAACAAACACACATTCCATTTTATATATATAGATAGAAATTAATCAAAAAACAATACAAATCTAGGATGAAATTTTTTTTTTATATTTTTTTTTGGTTTTGAGTGAGATTATGTTGTGTTTTTGATTTTATCTGAATGATAAATTTTTAGATCTGATTAAGAGCTAAAATTTTACCAAAGAGAGACATCAAAATTTCGAATAGTTTGCGAGATACAGCCTTAAAAATCAGTACATGATTTTCGAAAATTTAAAAAATGAATTATAAAAAAACCAAAGCTAATAATTCAAAACCCAGCTAGGGGTTTTCTTCTACCATCATAAGCTTTCAGATTTTGGCGGTCTCAATTGGTTCAAGTTCTTACTGCTGCACTGTGTAATTATTTAAAAGAGAGAGTTGGTGAATCTATATTAGTACTCTCCACGATCTTAGCATATTTTTCAAGGTACTCAGAGTTTCAGTACTAAAGAAGGGAAAAAGGTACATATCATTTTCGAACATGTAATAGAGATTTAAACTCTTTCGAACATTGGGAACTTGTAAGACATTGAAAAGCTGCTGTGGTTATAGTTAGCGTAAAACTACATTTGGTTAGAAAAAGGGAGCAATAAAGTTGAAAGAAGTCAAGATGACATTTCTTATTTGGTGTTTGCTACGAGCATTTTATTATCTCCGTTCTATTCATAGCTACCGTGACGTTAAAAAAAAGAAAGTTAAAAAGAAAATCAAAAGAGATGTGAAGACCAGACATACGAGAAAATTCAAAAAGCTAGAAGAAGAGCAAAGGGAAGAATTAGACATAAAAGCAGGGACCGAAAATAACTGTTATTGATTGATTTTACAACAAAAAAAATCAATGTGAAGGAAATGTGCTAAAATTTTTTAAATACACCAATACTCCCTCTGTAGAATTTCGCAATAAACTTTTATTATGTGATTTTTATTATAAAAGTCCTAAATAACACTTATTTTTGGTTTTTATTATATCGCTCATAAAATAAGAGTCTCTCAATAAATAAGAGTTATTGAAAACTTGTTGAAATAAAAATTACAAAGTGAGTTTTATTTTGCCAAACGAAAAATAAAAATCAATTAAAGACTTATATTTTTCAAAACAAAATTTAAAACTCACCTAATGATTTTTGTTTCTTCAGGCCTGAAATAAAAGTCTTTTGCTGATATCGGCATTATTGTTTTTTGTAATAAAAGAAATGTACATATGATTTTGATCAGCTCAACGAGATGAGCAAGTTTAGCTAAAAATAATTTGACTAAGTGTTCACTTATAGTCGCGAACTGTGAGTTAAACATGGCAAAAAAGGGTGCAAATTGTATAACCTTGAAAAAAATTATCTAATTGGCGGGTGTGTACAACCTCACGCAACACTGTTTTACAAGTTCGCAAATGCAACCAAATGCATGCTTTATCAATCCTAAGTATTTGCCGGTATTTCAGCTTGAAGACGTTATTCGCGTTATCCCAAAGGATCGTTTCAAAAGAGCATCATAGCTTCATTGGGATGCTCAGATGCTCAGACGTACTGTAGAAATCTTTATAGAACTTTTGTCTTTTAAAGCTGATTCTTTATTCAACCAAGATTCATTTGTATTGCATAATATTTTCTTTTGTTCCAATACAACGCTTTAATACAACATACTTAGTAGGTTGATTCTTATTTGGCAAAAAAAAATGTTTTTGGAATTTTTCATGGGCCAAGTTAAAATTTTATTAAGACGTACAAAAAAACTCTGTGAATTTTTTTAATTTTTTTCTTAATGGTTTAGTGGTCGCTACCGGGTTTTGAAATTCAAAATTTTACCGTCATCCTGAGGGATAAGCAGAATAACTCGAGTAAACCTTAACTGATCCTTATGAAAATTTTTCAGTATTAATATTTTACATAACGAAGTTATGGAATTGTAAATGGGCAGAATTTCCCCACCCCTTCTGGTACCTCTCATACAAAATTACCTAATTTTTGATAACTATTATTTCTCCCATAACTTTCAAACGGGCAGCTGGATGGCATTTAAACTTGGTCAGTTTAATTACCTTGCAATAACAGATAAACCCCAAGAAAATCAAAACCTTTGTCACACCCCTTCTGGTACCTCCCATACAAATGACCGAATTCACCCTAAATTTTTACCTACATATCTTTTTAGCAAAAATACTGAATTAAATAAAATTTTGTGTGAGATGAACATGTGCAAAAATTTGACTCGTGAGTGAATATGGACTATATTGGGCAACCCCTTCTGGTACCTCCCATACAAAATTACCTATTTTTAGACAAATTATTTTTTTTACAAATAATTTCCAAACGCACAGCTGGATGGCATTTAAACTTGGTCAGTTCAATTACCTTGTAATAACAGATAAACCCCTTCTGGTACCTCCCATATTTTTACATACATTTTTTTGTAAGTATGCTGCATTCATTTATATTTTGCTAAAGATATACGCTTATTGTAATTTTACTAATGCTTATCTTAAATATAAATCTAGTTTAATGAATGTTATTAGATATTCAACATAGATAATGCAACGCTATTGTCTTGCCCCCCTCCACTAATTTGCAGTCCAACTTAGGAATTTTTACAGTACAGTTAATAAGAAATGATTTATTTCAAATTTGTTCATCAGTTTTTGTTGTATTATTATTTAAAAAGGTACATTTCGAAAATAAAAATTAAATTAAACACTTAAAAAATAATATTAAAATAAAAATTTAATATATTAATATTAAACATAAATTTATTGCATGAAAAACTTAACATTAAAAAATATAATTATAAACAACTGTATAACTGCTTACAATTTTCTTTAAATTTTAAAATATTGTAAAATATTATTTACACATGGTAGATATAATAATAATAATAATAGGAACTGCTTCTGTTCTCCATAATGTGTATGCAATTTATTGTATTCCTGCATCAAGGCCACTCCGTGTTCAGCAATATCATTAACAACCTTCAACCTAGACCGAACTAATTCTTTACTTAATTTAAAGTCTGCATCTTGCTCCCAATCTTCAACATTTTTTTTTAGGAAACCCGATTTAATACTTGTTATGATGAAAAACCTAAGAGTATTGTTGGATACAAAATGCTCAAGACTTTTGGAATGTAGACTGTAATCCACTGTAACTCGTTTTTCTGGATGATCTACTCCTTCTATTTTAAAGCATATACCATCTTCTTCTTAATTACATGAGAAACTTTGTCATCAAAAAGTCAAATCCAACTAGCTCTTCCTAAAAATACCAGAGATGACCTAGAATTTTTTTTAAGGCTATTGCCGCTGTCTCTTTATTAATTGTTGCATAAGACTTCAAGTCTTTAATAACTGGAGGTAATTTCTTAAAGCAGAAGGTCCAGAAGTGGATTCAAACCAATATTTAAGGTAAATACAAATTATAAAAATGCAAACATCCTGTATTCCACATAACTCGCTTTCGTTTAACTTGAACTGCTCTCTGAATAAATATATTTTTAAGGAATATATTGCCTTAGCCTTCCATCTAGCACGGTGAAGACCTGCTGGTGCTCTGAAGAATATTTGTGTTTTTGGAACATCCCGCAGAATATTATTGTCAGCTTAAGTAGCTCTTTGTAGTGTTTTATGTGTTGATTGAAGCTATTAAATGTTGTCAATATGTTGTTTATTGCACATGTTTTAGTAATCCCAAAAAGGTCGTCTACGTATTTCGTCAATATCTTAGGCTTAATATCACAGTTGTTGATGCATTTATTCAATAGCTCCTCCATAACTAGATCGGCCACTACTGGAGAAGCCGATGACCCCATTGGTAGACCAATATTTATTACACAGTGCAACAATGAAAAAACACCCGAACGTGACTATATAGGTTCGATAGTACAACCAGAGCTGAGCAAAACCCTAGCTCAGTTTGGCAAATTATAGATTGGCTACCAAAATTTTTTTTGGCCCTCGTAACTGTTTGTAATCCCTAGGATCCCTTGAAAAAAGGTGACATCAGTTTTTGGCCAACAGTTTGTACAGTTTTTAATCTAGCTCTTTCGCTTCTTTAGGAAAGTTGTAGCTAACAGTCCGATTAAGAAATTGATATAATAAAATTTCCCAAAAAAATTAGACTTCCCTCGTATTTTTTTCAAATACTTCGAAAAAAAATTATAATTTTTTCACAATTTCGAATATAAGTCGTAGGGAGTTCAGATTTTTTGCATACTCTATTCAGTGAAGTTGTAGTTTAGGTAACACCGAAAAACTTCTATGAACAAACCCATGCAATCTGAACAAGTCTGGGGATATTAAATGGTCTCAAAACACACTATCTACTTTAAACAAATAATTTTTTTAGGAGTTTTGGGCCATTGTGCTAAGTTTTTACTTGCTATCTTTACCAAAAACGTACTTATTGTATAACTGAACAACTTCTGTAAACAACCAATTTGTTCGGAATACTCCACCCCTTTTATTGTTCACAAAGAGTATTAGGGTGTTTCTTATAAGGTATTTCTTCGAATTTCGTTAAAAATATGTATTAACTGCGATGTTGGTCATCTAGCTTCACCTAACATTTGTTTTTGCTAAAAATACGAATATATTGTGAAAAATTTTGTATCGATAGTTAGGCATTAGGGTGTGCCGCAATTAGGGTAAAGTTCGAATTTGTTCTCAAATCAGTTTATTGCCGCTGAGATTTTTTCTTTTGAATGCAGACTTAGTAGTAATAAGCCGTTCAAAAGATGAAGTGAAGACCTAAAATAGTATGTGTTTGCTTTTACCATATCTCTTATAGACATCGAGATATTTGATGTAGAATTTGGGGTATTTTTGAAAAAATTATTAAAAATTTTAAATTGGATTCCGAAGTAGATGATTATGGTAATTTAATATTTCAACTTTTTAAGGTTAATCAAGTTAAAATCTAAATGCTCAAATAGAATATGTGTATATTATCAATATCTCTATCAATTATCGAGATGTCAGACGTTAAAAAAACGCATTTTTTACTGTAGGCATAGCAATGTCTAATAAACTTTTGTTCCATATGAATAACCATTGTGTCTACTTACTAATAACGATATATATATGATAAAAAATCAAAAATCCCCTCAAAGGACCATTGAATATTAATGGTTTTGGTGAAATTTGTAAGCAGACACAATATATATTCAGGTAAAACAAAAGTTCAGTAGTCATTGCTTGCTTTTTAAACCCCTGATATCTCGAGAATTGATAGAGATATTGGTAATATATACATATTCTATTTGAGCATATAGATTTTAACTTGATTAACCTTAAAAAGTTGAAATATATAATTGCCCAAAATAATCTACTTCGGAATCCAATTTAAAAATTTTTAATAATTTTTTCAAAAATACCCCAAATTCTACATCAAATATCTCGATGTCTATAAGAGATATGGTAAAAGCAAACACATACTATTTTAGGTCTTCACTTCAGGTATTGAACGGCTTATTACTACTAAGTCTGCATTCAAAAGAAAAATACTCAGCGGCAATAAACTGATTTGAGAACAAATTCGAACTTTAACCTCATTACGGCACACCCTAATGCCTAACTATCGATACCAAATTTTTCACAATATATTCGTATTTTTAGCAAAAACAAATGTAAGGTGAAGCTAGATGACCGACATCGCAGTTAATACACATTTTTAACGAAATTCGAAAAAATACCTTATAAGAAACACCCTAATACTCTTTGTGAACAATAAAAGGGGTGGAGTATTCCGAACAAATTGGTTGTTTACAGAAGTTGTTAAATTATACAATAAGTACGTTTTTGGTAAAGATAGCAAGTAAAAACTTTGCACAATGGCCCAAAACTTCTTAAAAACTGATTTGTTTAAAGTAGGTAGTATGTTTTGATGGCCATTTAATATCCCCAGACTTGTTCAGATTGCATGGGTGTGTTCAGAGAAATTTTTCGGTGATACCTATACTACAATTTCACTGAATAGAGTATGCAAAAAATCTGGATTCCCTACGACTTATATTCAAAATAGTGAAAAAATTATAATTTTTTTCGAAGTTTTTTGAAAAAAAAACGAGGGAAGTCTAATTTTGTTGGGAAATTTTATTAAAAAAATTTCTTAAGCGGACTATTAGCTACAACTTTGCTAAAGAAGCGAAAAGGCTAGATTAAAAACTGTACAAACTGTTGGCCAAAAACTGATGTCACCTTTTTTCAAGGGATCCAAGGGATTTCAAAAAGTTACGAGGGCCGAAAAAAAATTTTGGTAGCCAATCCCGCCAAACTGAGCTAGGGTTTTTCTCAGCTCCGGCCCTCGTAAATTTGTCTTGGGCATACAACCGTCGTTATTAATTTCGCTGCATTAGCAACTTTCAGGTATGATACTTATTTCCGCATGTGAATGACCGTCGGAAAGTGTACCATACGTGAAAGTGCTGGCAATGCAAATTTGCTAGAACAGCAAATTTGTGGTATTGGGGCTGGCCGCGAAATGAATGACACAATTATATGTATTGTTGTTATTGGAGAATTTGTAAAATGAAATGAATGACACAATTATATGTATTGTTGTTATTGTAGAATTTGTAAAATTAAATGAATGACACATTTATGTGTATTTTTGTTATTGTTAATGTATGTTTAGAATAGAATAATGTTACCCTACATAATAGTATAAATAAAGTGGGTCGGCGACTATCTGGGTCAGAGAAGAAAAACCCAAGTAGCGAGACCCGACAGAGCGAAAATCAGGTGTTTCACTAAAACAAGAAAAAGGGTAAGAAGGATTGGAAGGAAGGAATACTTCCCAGCGATACATTAGTTGCCCGTCGGCAACGATCCAAAAGGTGCAGCCCGCACCCTAAACTGGCAACCGGTGTACTCCAAAAGGTACACCTTTAACATTGGCGCAGCCGGTCTTCGAGCAATTTTACGTTCCTATGGGAAACATTAAATCCGGTCTTCGGACCAAAAAGTTTTATTTCCGTTGCTATGGGAAACATTAGAGCTGGTCTTTGGACCAGAAGTTTTTCGTTGTTATGGTTAACATAACAGACGGTCTTCGGACCAGTATGCGTTCTCCGAGGTATAAAAAAAATAGACTCAAAATAATTTTTGTCATTTTCTGTTAGTTTTATTTTAATCCAAATTTTATTACAATAAAAAATGAAATGATCAATCAACTGTTAAAAAAATCAGACAAATCTTTAGGAATAAAACAAGAGAATAACATTTCAGTATGTGTTTGAAAGAAACTACGTTAACATTGCTGAAATAATTAAAAACACTGGAGGGAGTCCGCTATAACCGTCGAAATATGTATGAAAACTGGAAAATGGGACAACAAATATTGTTCGATATACGTAAAGTTCGCTATAAAATAGGTAGTAGTAGTATTAAGGGTAAATAGGGAATTTTTGTTTATTGGGAGGAATTTTAAATTGTATTTTGTTCTTGTCGCTATAATTGTCAATGCGCTCAATCACTTATGATGGCATTAACAATGTTCTCGAAGGAGGGAGAGACTCCACTCAACTTATGTCCCTTAAGAGAAGTTTCGGTAAAAATGGGTACCACTGGATTAAAGTTGGAAGGTTTGCTAGGTGATGTCCATAAGTAGAAGTGGATGGAGAGAAACCACAGAAGAACCAAAGAAGTTAGTCGAAATTGTGGGATAGTTTGAAGGATTCATACCATGGTGGGAATACACCATGGTCCTACATGCCACGGGCATTGATATCAGAAGAAAAAATTAAGATGAATTATGTGCGAGGCAGGTATTAGCTAGAATATCTTGCACATATGAAGCAAGACCAATGCCTAAGAGGGCCTAGTAGAGGCTGTTTTCACAGGGAAAATTCATGGTTTCAGGTTGTAAGACAACCTGGGTGTAGTGCGGAAAAATTCGGCTACCAGTATAATATGTTGTTTTTTTTGGTTATAATTGGTAACTGCTGCAGGTTCAATTGGATTCTGTGTTAAAGAAGAAAGCAGTTCGTTTCTGAGATATGTCATATTTTTTGGGACGTTATATTAACTATTTTTGGTTCAGTATGGTTGCACTCTAGGGGACATTGTCGAAGCTATGTACGTGGATACAACGTATGCCTAAGCACTGTATATTTAATGTATTTTGACTTAAGTGCGATTTGGAAGTTGGTGGTAGAAGACTGAGCAACATCTATATCCGTGAAAGGACTAGCGATAGCATAAGAGGATGTAGAGAGATTTTGTAAATTTTTTTTCAATCACTGTATACCTTTCTTAAGAAATGCCGACGTAGTTACAGTTTAAAAGTTCTATATTTGTATTAAGTCGTTACATCGTTTGATTATTTTTTCTGTGCACTGAAAATATTGTGATATGGACATTTACATGTGACATTCGTCTCTAGAGGAATTTCCTTTACTCTAACAACCGATAGGTCTCACACTGAGTACTTAAAACCAAGACAGTTAATCGAAATTGTGGGATGGGTAGTGTAGTTACACTAGGACCAATTAGTCCTTAATCCTATACCCTCGGCCTACTGGCCACAAGGCAGATACCTCGAGGGTATGGATATATATGAATTGGGTGAAATATAGGCAGGTTCTAGTTTGACTGCCGTTCACTGGGAAGATTCATGGTTAAGGTTGTGAGACAACCTGAATGTAGTGCGGATATGTTCGGCTACTGATTTTTATTTGTTGTTTTTTTATTGATATTGTCGGGAGTGTGATGCAAGGTAAAGCTTCTGATCGGTTTAACTTGGCAAACCCAGAGTGATCCTTGCCAATTGCACTTCAAGTCTACTCACAGAGCTCCGTATTCGTAGTACTACTGCGGACGGAGTACCTCCACGTGGTGACGCCTGGAAGCGTGCCTCTGACACCCGTCAGAGCACGACTAACTGTGAGGGGCGAAACCTAAAACCCAGGCACGTCTGCTCAGAGTGAGCGGTACCCTGGTTAGCGTCTGACCCAGAATGGGCGGCTGTAATAAAATCCTGGCAGGAGGAGAAAACTGCGACGTGGTGCGCTGGGCTTGCAGCCCGCCACCGACGTATAAACTATTGCAATGAAAAGAAGTAAGAAAAGAATAAAATGGACCCCCCAAAATGTTGACGACCACCGCAAACGAATTAAGGACCATGATTTAAGGATATGCACCTGGAATGTTAGAACACTGTATAGACCAGGTGCCTCTATCCAATTGGCGGAAGTCCTCGAAGAATACAAGGCTGACATAACCGCTTTACAGGAAATCCGGTGGACGGGACACGGGTGCTCGCGCATGAAGACGTGCGACATCTACTATAGTGGCCATGCGGACAAGCACGAGTTTGGATGTGGATTTGTGGTTGGCAAGAGACTGCGACACCTAGTCTCAAGGTTCAACCCGGTGTGTGAACGTATAGCCACCATAAGAGTCAAAACTAAGTTTTTCCACATAACACTTATATGTGCCCATGCTCCGACAGAAGAGAAAAGCGATGAGGACAAAGACGAGTTCTACGAGAGCCTAGAAAATGTATATGACCGTAGCCCGAGCCATGACATTAAAATTGTACTAGGCGATTTTAATGCTAAAATAGGCAGGGAAACCGCATTTGAGCCTACCATCGGAAAATTCAGTCTGCACACCGAAACGTCGAACAATGGCATCAGACTGATTGATTTCTCTGCGGCAAGAAATATGGTAGTTAGCAGCACTAGATTTGACCATAAAAATATTCATAAGGCAACATGGTTATCTCCAGATCAATTGACGAGGAATCAGATTGATCATGTGGTAGTCGATGGACGGCACGCATCGAGTGTTCTGGACGTACGAGTGATTAGGGGTGCGAACATTGACTCCGATCACTTCCTTACCGCAGTTAAGGTACGCACAAGGCTAAGCATGGCGAAAAACGTACGTAACCAGGCACAACGAAAGCTGGACATCGGTAAACTGCGGACCACAGAGGTAGCAAACGCTTACTCCAACCACCTAACTCAACTGCTGCGGAATGCTCCAACCCCTGACAATATAACCTCGCAGTGGCAAAATATAGCCGACTCCTTAGAACGGGCTGCGAGAAGCGTACTTGGGTACTCAAAGCCGTCTCAAGAAGATGCCTGGTACGATGATGAATGTCGCACTGCCACGAGAGAGACGGTTGCTGCATACAGGGCGAAACTGCAGCCAATGGCAACGCGAGCTGTTCGTGAACGGCACAGGGAGCAGAGACGACAGGCAACTCGTCTTTTTAGAAGAAAAAAGAAGGAGCTGAAGAAGAGGCAGGATGAGTGCACTGAGTTGCTCCGAAGTAGAGGGGAAGCCCGAAAATTCTACAAGAGAGTGAACGCGAGAATGCGTGGAACAGGGTTGCCCTCCTGCAAGGACAGCGATGGTCAGCTAGTGACGGACCCGGATAACGTTCTGAAGATATGGAGAGATCACTTTAGAAATTTACTGGATACTGACACCACTCCAGAAGACCCCGCTCCAATCCATGACGATGGTATTAACTGTCCACCTCCGAGCCAGAGCGAGATACGTATGGCCATCTCCCGCCTTAAAAACAATAAAGCTGCTGGAGCCGATGGTCTCCCTGCTGAATTGTTTAAGGCTGGCGGGGAGGAGCTGATTAGGAGCATGCATCAGCTCATGAAGAACATCTGGCAAGAGGAGGGCATGCCCGGGGATTGGAGTCTCAGTCTGTTATGTCCCATATACAAGAAAGGAGATCGTAGTGAATGTAAGAACTACCGTGGAATAAGCCTATTACCAATTGCGTGCAAGGTCCTTTCAAGCATATTGTGTGAACGTCTAAAGCCAATTGTAGAAAAACTAATTGGACAATATCAGTGCGGCTTTAGACCTGGCAAATCTACGACGGATCAAATATTCACCTTACGACAAATCCTGGAAAAAACCCATGAAAAGCAGATCGACACCTACCACCTCTTTGTCGACTACAAAGCTGCCTTCGACTCTCCGATAAGGAATAGGCTTTATGAGGCCATGTCTGAGTTTGGTATTCCTGCACAGCTGATTCGACTTTGCAAATGTTCCTTAGACAACACCAAATCCTCGGTTAAGATTGGTAAGGATCAGTCTGAACCATTCAACACGGAAAGAGGTCTCAGGCAGGGCGATAGCCTGTCCTGTACACTATTTAATATAGTTATGGAGAAGGTGATGAGAAAGGCTGGTGTCAACATGTCTGGCACCATATTCCACAAGAGCCACATGCCACTAGCCTATGCCGATGATATAGACATCATTGGCCGAAATCTGCGGGATGTTACTGCAGTTTTCTCATCGCTAGAAAAGGAGTCAGCAAAAATGGGTTTAGCGGTCAACGAGGACAAAACAAAAATAATGATTTCGACGAACAAAGAGTCCTCTCGATGGCGACGCACCGTGAACGTTGACAATTATTGTTTTGAGGTAGTCGACGAATTTACCTACCTCGGATCTTCCGTCAACAAGATGAATAATGTCAGCCAAGAAATTAAACGGAGAATAGTGCTAGCCAATAGATGTTTCTACGGACTTCGGCAGCACTTTAGTAACACCACCTTCTCTCGGAATACTAAGAAACAGCTATACCAGGTGCTTATCTTACTTGTTCTGTTGTATGGTGCCGAATCATGGGTGCTTACTACAACGGACATACAAAACCTGGGAGTATTCGAGAGAAAAGTACTCCGAAAAATATATGGACCTATCTGTGTCGAAGGCCAGTTTCGCCATCGGATGAACCATGAGCTGTATGAGCTTTACCACGACATCGACGTAGCTAAAAGAGTCAGAATCCAACGACTTCGATGGATGGGACATGTTGCCAGGATGGATGTAAATGCTCCAGCGAGAAAGGTGTTTGAAGGCGAACCTGAAGGACGGCGCAGAGCAGGGAGACCCAAACTCCTTTGGAAGGACCAAGTGGTAGGCGATGTGCCATCATCTGGTAGGACTAACTGGAGAACACACGCAGAAGACCGAAGCGTGTGGAATTCTTTATTACTTCAGGCCTCAAATTTATGAACTACGTTTCGTAAATTGTAATTGGCCACTTAAGTAAGTATTGTATTACTGTTGCAGGTTCAAGAGGAACCTGGTTGGGAAAAACAAAGCAGTTCGCCTCCGGGTTGTATTCATAATTTGGAATGTATAAAGTAGCTGTTTTGGTGCAGTACGGATTTAGTTAAGAGGCTAAACGTGACGACATTTAAGTGTAAGATTCTCTTCAATATGGATTGGTCCCTAGCAGGTAGTGTCTATTAACAGTCCGGTGACATGACAATGTGCGTTCATTGTAAAAACCGGAAGTGACACAAAAATCACCTTTGGAAATATTATGAAGACAAGATAAATCAGAGGATGTCAGCCGATACCAGAATTTTATATAGTTTTTGTTATTAATGATATAATAGGGTTGTTGTGGATTTTATCTTTTTATTCGAAATTCACTGGCCGTGTCAGGGGACACTCGGGGATTTCGACGGTTTAAGAGGGTTTTTTTCGCAAATCACTGTCTGTTTAAGTTCCAGGAACAAAGTTTATGTTATCGAAATATGTTATTTAATCTTGTCTGGTATGGTGTATCGGCGGCAGTCTTTTTATTTTTGGCCTCTCAAGGGTTTCAATTCAGCAAGGGGATCAAATCGTGTCCGGTGATGCGGAGGGGTCCCCGCTGAGGTTTTGTAGTCATAGTTGATCCCCTCGGCGGCGGGTTGAGACAGTGTCGGCGGTGTTAAGATATGTGAACTAATAGTTTAGCAATGGGTACAGTAGTAAACATTGCTCAGCCATTTGACACTCATAATTTTTAAAGGGAAACAAATAAACACATGAACAAGAAAAGGAAATTTAGCAATGGCTAATGAGGTAAGGATTGCCTAATTTTTCTGGAAAATTGCAATAACAAGAACTACTGAGTTAAGCATTGCTCAATTTTTGGTCCCAAATGAAAGAAATAATTATAATAAATTTTTGTAAAAATTAAATGAATAATAGTGAAGATCATACGCAAGAAATTTAGCAATGGCTACAGAGGTAAGCATTGCTCAATTTTTGTCACAAATGAAAAGAAAAATTATAATAGAGTTATGAAGATCATAACGCAAGAAATTTAGCAATGGCTACAGAGGTAAGCATTGCTCAGTTTCAGGTAATGAAAATGAAAAGAAGAGAATTCTTGTAATTAGACGAATAATTAGAGGAAAAAAATTAAAAAAAAATAAGATATATAAAATAAATAGAGATAAAAAAAATAATAATAATAAATATAAGTATAAATATTATACAAAGAAAGAAAGTTATGTACCAATATATTTATAAATAGTTAAGAAAAATGAAAAGTAAGGACAGGAATTGTTTTTGAAAAAATAAGGAGTTATATAGATAGTTGATAAAAGTCAGTAGCATGATTCAAAATACAGAAACTAAAAGAGGGAAGGCTACTGACGTATCCCCAAGTATGTTTAAGTTTATTTGTATATATCAAATTACGTAATTTTAAGGGTCAGCAGCATGAACAAAAAGTGAAAAGACGGAGAGCTGCTGACGTATCCCCAATTATGCATAAGTATGATTTATTTTGTACTCCTCCCTTATCATGGAATCGCTGTGCATGGAATCGCTGTGCAAAGAGCAGATCGTGGGTGTGGCAGAAAGTGCGGGGCGTGTTCCATGAACCGTTAAATTGCCAGAGCAGAATGTTGAACGAGATCTCCTCGGGTTTCCAAATTGTCGGAGCAGGATCTTGAATGGCCGCAACAAAATATTGAACGAGATTTTCTCGGGTGTCCAGATGGTTGTCCCGAACCAGTCCACCCGAACACCACACCACCACTGAAAACTGGCAGGGTCTGAGATTTGTTGTCCAGACCAATTGCACGAACCAGACGCATGGTGTCTTGCTCGATGGTCACATAATCGGAGAATCATTGTCAATTGCACGAACCAGACGCATGGTGTCTTGCTCGATGGTCACATAATCGGAGAATCATTGCCCTACTCAGACGATTTAAAATTGGTCGGTCTAGGGTCACCACCGATCTTCTTAGTATCTTCAGCTATAGTTCGGCATGGACTGCGATGTGCGGTCAAACTGTCGACATTTCACTTTGTGTTTATGTTTGTGTTTGTTGTTTACATTTCCATTTTGACAGCTGTTTCGATATATTCCGATAAAAATTAAAGATGGCAACGATTTTATCATAATTCAGAAGGTAATTCGCTCTCAAAATTTTGTATGGGGAATTACGTAATTCGGCATGTAATTGGGGGTTGAATTACGAATGAGAGCGCGAATTACGAAAAATTACTGTAGTGTGGACATGGTATAAAATGAAAAGAAAGACACAATTATTTGTATTGTTGTTATTGTAGAATTTGTAAAATTAAATGAATGACACATTTATGTGTATTTTTGTTATTGTTAATGTAGGTTAAGAATAGAATAATGTTACCCTACATAATAGTATAAATAAAGTGGGTCGGCGACTATCTGGGTCAGAGAAGAAAAACCCAAGTAGCGAGACCCGACAGAGCGAAAATCAGGTGTTTCACTAAAACAAGAAAAAAGGGTAAGTAGGATTGGCTGGGAAGGAATACTTCCCAGCGATGCATTAGTCGCCCGTCGGCAACGATTCAAAAGGTGCAGCCCGCACCCTAAACTGGCAACCGGTGTACTCCAAAAGGTACACCTTTAACACCCTACTCAAACTTTAATTTCAAAGGGTTTTGTTTAGAAAGTCACCAAACGACCCGGTGGAAGATTTTTAACTTTTGGCATAAATTACGCACCATTTTTAGCCATACGCAACTTACAACTTGCCGAAGACGTAAAAGTCACATCCTCTAGCTTCACAAATAATTCAACAAAATTTGTGCGTTGATGACGTTTTAGCCGTCAGTAGTCAGGCAATCACCTCGAACAATATTTATCTTAGTTTTACAAGTAAATTGGCTAGATTTGTCAGAGGATTCATCAACGTAGACTAGGAATCAGATGGAGCATATCAACAGACGCTTTTTGGTTCGCCACTTATTGAGAAAAACTTATCACCAACAAAAAGAGAAGTTTTGTCAACAATCGCCAATTTTTTCCACCTGTGCGGATGGCTAGCTCCTATCATCATTGTGGAAAGGCTGGTTATGCTAAAAGTTTGGCTAGATAAGGTAGAATGGGTCGAAGTATTGTAGACCACGACACAAATGAGCTGGCAACATTTTATCAAAAACTGCCGTCATTAGACTATATTACAATCCCAAGATGGGTCCAATTTAATCCATCAAGTACTGTGGAAATCATGGTTTTTGCGACACATCTGAAAGAGCTTATGCTGGCGCTTTATACATTCGCATCAAAACGACCACACAACTGATACTTTTTTGTTAGCTGCCAAAACTCCCGTTGCTCCAATAAAACAAATCTCCTTACCTAGACTTGAGCTGTGTGGAGCTGTGCCTTTAACGACCCTAGCAGCTTCGATTCTTCCAAAATTACAAATTTCTATCTTCTCGACATAATATTGGACCGACTTAAAAATTGTTTTGGCTTGGCTAAAAAAGCCACCATGTTCTTGGAGTAATTTATAAAAGTGCTTTATCTTAAGGCATAAAAGAACCATTGTGAACTATTGTGCGAATGGTCATGAAATTTGGTGTGGATTCAATTAAGACCAGAATAAACACCAAAAAGCGTGATCAAGCCGAAAATGGGTGGACCCGCCCAACTCTGTCTTCCAAACGCAATAGCTGGAGTACTAAAGCACTATATGTCTTGAAGTTTGGTATAAAATTATATGACACCAGTAGAGCAAGTGACCGAGATCTGCGACGGAAAAAAACTTCGAATACTCAAGTATTGAAATATTACTCAAATCTGCATCTATGACAGGCAGAACAACGAACGGCATACAATACTGTAATATATGCAATTACGAAGGAGTGTGTAGAATTTTATTCCATTTGTCTACCCATCGGTCTTAATATCGTTGATTTTGGCAAATGTTTGATCGCAAAACGTATCGCGTTGGCTACTTCATCATCCTTTATTGCGCAACTCTTTTAGACGTTGCAGAATAAATTGCAATTTTCTAAGAAACCCATATGTAAGATTAAGACAAAAAAGTTCCAAAAATGTCAATTCATTGTAAGGGTAGAATGTATTATGACACACAAAAATTGTTGGAACAGCTTGAACGCGCATTACAGAATTTAAGAAGCAATACATGATTGAGTCATCTTTTTAAACTAATTTTAACCAGAAAAAATAAGGAACCGATGTGTGTCTACGAATGTATGTATTCCAATGATACACCTGATTGCCGTTTAATTTCAAATGATAACAGTTTCCAGTTCCAGGTTAGAATTTGCGATGACAATCATTAAAGCTGAAGGACAGTCTATTCTAGCTTGCGGATGACATGGATGATTTGGAAAATCCATGTTATTGGCATGAACAGCTTTATGTTGCCTGTTCACGTGATTGACATATGTACACTAAAAATATGGTCATTTAATAAACATTTTATTTTTGTTAAGTTCCGATGAGAATATCAAAAGAAACTAACGCACCCGAAGATTTATTCCACCCAAAAAAGTTACATTTAAGTCAATACATTCTATAGGCCGAACGAAGTCTGCCCGGTCAGCTAGTTATTATTATAAATAATGTAAAAGGAATTTATTTATTCAACGAGTCACGGGGGGCGGAATGTTTATGCGCGCCTCAGGGTGGACCGCACATCATTGTCAAAAAGCGCAAACATATACACACACACATTAGGGTGAGTCTTAAAAAATGTTTTTGGAATTTTTCATGGGCCAAGTTAAAATTTTATTAAGACGTACAAAAAAACTCTATATGAATTTTTTTAATTTTTTTCTTAAAGGTTTAGGGGTCGCTACCGGGGTTCGAAATGCAAAATTTTACCATCATCCTGAGGGATAAGCCGAATAACTCGAGTGAACCTTAACTGATTCTTATGAAAATTTTTCAGTATTAAAATTTTCCATAACGAAGTAATGGAATTGTAAATGGGCAGAATTGCCCCACCCCTTCTGGTACCTCCCATACAAAATTACCTATTTTTTGATAATTAATATTTCTCCCATAACTTTCAAACGGACAGCTGGATGGCATTTTTTGTAATAACAGATAAACCCCCAGAAAATCAAAAGCCTTGTCACACCCCTTCTGGTACCTCCCATACAAATGACCGAATTAACCCCCATATTTTTACCTACATATCTTTTTAGTAAAAATATTGAATTCAATAAAATTTTGTGTGAGATAAACTCATGCACAAAAGTGACTCGTGAGTGAATGTGGACTATACCGGCCAACCCCTTCTGGTACCTCCCATATAGGGTAGCCAGATATTAAAATCGGAAAAACAGTACATTAGTGAATAAAAAACAGTAAAACGAAGAAAAAACAGTACATTTTAAATGAAACATAAAAATGTATTAAGCTTCACATATTTTGAGAATTAATTCAATAAGCAACAAAGACAATGTTAAAAAAATAATATTCTATCATAAGCACATTTGCTGAACAAGCAAAACTCTAAGAAATAAAGCACTAAGTCCAATTTATTACATCTTTGTGTAATATATCTCTTATTTCAATGTTGGCACATCAACTGTTTCACGCGGAATAGTATAAGAGTCCAACCAATTGACTTATTTTGACACACTCCGGTCAGCTGATGAGGTTATTGTCTGCGTTGTCCATTAAAAAAATATGAGATCAATAGAGATTATGCTAACCTTGGGCAAAGTTTGTACTTACAAACCATTTATGCATGAAGTAATATGACGGTGAACTAAGTCATTAGTGTGTGAGGTACCAGAAGGGGTGTGGCAAATGTTTTAAAACTTTATACTTTTATAAGTTTATTAATCTAACGATGTTAAAATACCCAGCAGTATCTCGTTTAAAATTTATAAAAGAAATATATATTTTTAAAAAATAGGAGATACCAGTAGGGAATAGGCTTGGACTATTTACAATCCCATGACTTCGTTTAGAAAACTATTAACAGTGTTACATTTACATAAGGATTGGTGGAGGTTTACTCGAGTTATCGTCCCAGCCAGACAAACGGACATGGCTCAATCGTCTTAAAAAGTCCTGAAACGAATTTTGTATTAACATATTTGATACTTTTGCTTCAAATGCTATATATGTATAGCCTTATCCCTAAGTGTGTGAGTACAGTGATGTTAAAATGTAATTTTCAAACTTATTTTAAAAATTGTATGCATCCAAAACAATAACAACTATGGAACAGTGTTTTATATTATCTTCGGTTATTTTTGTAGACTATACAAAACATGTTTTATCAAATATTTAAATCGATTGTTATATAAAATATCAGTAAAACAAAAAAAAAACAGTACAAAAACAGTAAAAGGTTTGAAAAACAGTACTTTTGCGTACTGTTTTAGGTGTTGTGCATAAAAAAGTACATTAACAAAAAAACAGTACATGTACTGCTAAAAACAGTTCGTCTGGCTACCCTACTCCCATACAAAATTACCTATTTTTAGACAAATTATTATTTACCAATAATTTCCAAACGGACAGCTGGATGGCCTTTAAACTTGGTAAATTTAATGACCTTGTAATAACAGATAAACCCCCAGAAAATCAAAACCTTTGTCACACCCCTTCTGGTACCTCCCATACAAATGACCGAATTAACCACCATATTTTTACCTACATATCTTTTTAGTAAAAATACTGAATTTAATAAAATTTTGTGTGAGATGAACACATGCAAAAATTTGACTCGTGAGTGAATATGGACTATATCGGCCAACCCCTTCTGGTACCTCCCATACAAAATTACCTATTTTTAGACCAATTATTTTTTACACATAATAACCAAACGGACAGCTGGATGGCATTTAAACTTTGACCGGATTAACCCCCATATTTTTACATACATTTTTTTGTAAGTATGCTGAATTCATTTATATTTTGGTAAAGATATACCCTTATTGTAATTTTACTAATGCTTATCTTAAATATAAATCTTGTTTAATGAATGTTATATGATATTCAACGTAGATAATGGAACGCTATTGTCTTGCCCCATTCCACTAATTTGCAGTCCAACTTAGGAATTTTTACAGTACAGTTAATAAGAAATGATTTATTTCAAATTTGTTCATCAGTTTTTGTGGTGTTATTATTTAAAAAGATACATTTCAAAAATAAAAATTAAATTAAACAGTTAAAAAAAAAATATTAAAATAAAAATTTAATATATTAATATTAAACATCAATTCATTGCATGAAAAACTTAACATTAAAAAATATAATTATAAACAACTGCATTTACTGCTTACAATTTTCTTTAAATTTTAAAATATTGTAAAATATATTATTATTTACACATGGTAGATTTTTTTGGATCTGAATATTTTTTTCTAAATTCTTTCACCAATAATAATAGAAACTGCTTCTGTTCTTCATTATGTGTATGCAATTTATTGTATTCCTGCATCAAGGCCACTTCGCGTTCAGCAATATCGTTAAAAACCCTCATAGACCGAACTAATTCTTTACTTAATTAACAGTCGGCAACAATCTTCAACATTTTTTTTTAGGAAACCCGATATAATACCCGTTCTGCTGAAAAATTTAATAGTATTGTTGGATACAAAATGCTCAAGACTTTTAGAATGTAGTAGGTTTTCATCTACTGTAACTCGTTTTTCTGGATTATCTACTCCTTCTATGTTTAAAGCATTTACCATCTTCTTCCTCATTTCATGAGAAACTTTGTCATCAAAAAAGCAAATCCATCTAGATCTTCTGACAAATACCAGAGATGACCTAGAATTTTTTTAAGGCTATTGCCGCTATCTCTTTATTAATTGTTGCATAAGACTTCAAGTCTTTTAATAACTGGAGGTCATTTCTTGAAGCAGGAGGTCCAGAAGTGGATTCAAACCAATATTTAAGGTAAATATTAATTATAAAAATTCAAACATCCTGTATTTAACATAATTCGCTTTCCTTTAGCTTGAACTGCTCTCTGAATAAATATATTTTTATGGAATATATTGCCTTAGCCATCCATCTAGCAGACTTGCTGGTGCTCTGAAGAATATTGGTGTTTTTGAAACACCTCCGCAGAATATTATTGTCAGCTTAAGTAGCTCTTTGTAGTCATCTTGTGGCTGAAACTCTTTAAGCTGATTCTCGGCAAAACAAATAGCATCCGCAGAATTCTTTATGTTTTTTTTGTAATGGTATGGTTGCTGTTTGATATTTCGGGGAAGTCCCGAAATACCATGCATAAGTCATATTATATGACTTCTACGTTTAAAACTGCGCATGGATTTCAGGGCACTGAAGCGAGTTCTTTTGTACTTCTTAATAACATTTTAAGTTAACCTATGAAAAAAATCAAAAATAAGTAGCATATCTATTTTAAACTATCAGGGTGAATTCGGTCATTTGTATGGGAGGTACCAGAAGGGGTGTGACAAAGGTTTTGATTTTCTGGGGGTTTATCTGTTATTACAAGGTAATTAAACTGACCAAGTTTAAATGCCATCCAGCTGTCCGTTTGGAAATTATTGGTAAAAAATAATTTGTCTAAAAATAGGTAATTTTGTATGGGAGGTACCAGAAGGGGTTGGCCGGTATAGTCCACATTCACTCACGAGTCACTTTTGTGCATGTGTTCATCTCACACAAAATTTTATTGAATTCAGTATTTTTACTAAAAAGATATGTAGGTAAAAATATGGGGGTTAATTCGGTCATTTGTATGGGAGGTACCAGAAGGGGTGTGTTTACGTGAAATAATCTGACGTACGCACTTAAGCTACGCACAATAAAACGCATCTCAATTCAGCGCATAACTGTCCGGTAAAGAGCTTTCACTCTAGCGTTCTAGCAGTGCAAAACTCAACAAGTTACCCACCTCTAACTTCAGTAAAATAACGCAGAGTTAGTTATAATTTCTACTTCTACCCGTGAAGAACATTTTAATATACCCCGAATCCTTGGTTTTTTAATACATTTTCTAACGTTTTTCTAACAATAAACGAACCCCCCCCCCCCAGTGCCGTATAAATTGTTATTCAAAAATCAATTGTGAATTAAAAGGTAATTTATAACTCAATAAATGAAGTTTTGTAACGATTTTTAAATCCCCGTGTTTTTCCTCATTCTTCCGAAATTTAAAACACTTGTCTATTCGACCCCCTCTTCCCCCGCATTAACATTTTTGGTCCGATCGAACCGGATCGACAAGTGTTTAAAGGAAAGAAGATTTTAATTCCAGGTTTTCGTTTGAAACTTCATACTACAATTCAACCCGATAAATACAATCCCCGTGAAGTGAGTAAATTGACATCATCTTTTGGTTTTGCATCTTTAAGTACGCCTACGAGATTTGGAAAAGGTATGTAAAGTGTATATACTCCAATTATATCGTGAAACAAAGTGCAACAACAAAATAAAGAGTTTTAATTTGCAAAAACAATAAGCAAAGAGAGAACGGTAAACCTGTTTTACCATCAGTGAAACAAAAATATTCTTTGCTAATTTGAAACGAAATCCACATAGAGCTTAACAGAGAATTTTACGATATTGTCTCTGTGCTTATAAACTCTCTGTTGTGGACATAATTTCGAGTGATTGTAATGCTCATTTAACATTCGCCTCGTAAACTTCCTCTCTCTCATCTTCAACTCGAGCATAACATTTGTGAGATCCATAGTCTGTGTGATATTTCATGTGTGTGTTTTTTCTTAAAGATCAAACGCTGCAAGTGAGAACTTGAGAAGAAAAGCTTTCTGTTAACGGTCTCTTTCACTTACAGAGCAATATTGCCCACATTCGCAGAGAGAACTGACATTATAATACTCTTATGAACGGCTAGCGTAAAGCTGTGGTCAGCTCTCTGTAATATCACAACACACACCGATAGTCATCAACTGGTTCTCTGCAGCGTATTATGCATGTTATGTTTTCTCTTTTATTTTTAAAATTATCATTGGTAGTATAACCATTTGTAAGAGAGAAGTATTGAGTTGAATTTCATACATTGCTCCGGAATACGTCAACGTATTAAATCTCATATGGGAAATATTCTTATTTCTCATAACTCTCATTTGTACTGTACAAACACGAAAGAATAAAAAGAAATAACAACAGAAGAATAGAAATATAGAAGTTCATTGAACCCAAGAGAGACTGACAAATCCGTCAGATGCATTTAACATATGTTTGGTTAATGAACTTCAAATTGGTTAAAAACATTATCGGTTTAGTTTGAGTTTATTTGGTATTGCACTTATATGTATCAAAAAGTTTAACATAACCCTTTTATGCATACACTCTATTATACTTAACCCAATAACATTTTAGCTATATACAACTTTTATAAACTAATAAAACTAACATAATAAATTTTTTCTTTAATTTACGGAACTAATTTTGAATTTTAAATATAAATTTGAATTCAAATAAATAGACAAAACGAGCTTTCTTCACAAATTGTTAAATGATTTTTTTTTCCAAAAAATAGAAAATTTATACAGTTGTCGTATATAATACCGATAAGTCCAACGATTAAAGTTGTAATTAAATAATTTTACAATTGATTCAATAAAATAAAACTTTGACAAATTCAATTAACTAAATCTTTACTTGAATTTTTCGTAATTCAAATTTAAACTGATTTTGTTTGTTTTTCCTTAAGCTGTCGATCAATTTACTATTATTTTTCGTCGATACTCTTATAATCTTCTAAGTTTGTCGTAATTACATCCGCATTTTCAATTTTTAAATAATTCTATACGGAATTTAATAATTTTTAATAATTCTCTTAAATATATTGTCCGAAATTTAATTAACCTTTGCCATGTCTACCTTGCAACGATTCATTCGCGCTTCCGATCGTGTTATCCAATTCCATCAATATTTTGTCGGTATTCCCGACACCGACCACACGATCCATACATTGGACGTTCAAAAGGATGAGATCGTACATTTGTGGGACTCCCTTCGCACGTCATATGACGTTGTTTTAGATAGCCTTGAGTCTCAAGAGGAAGAAATTGACCTTGAGAGTATAAATAAAAAGTTTTATGCGGCCTTTGACGCCCATTTAAAATGTCTCTCGAAGGCCAATGAGCTTGCAGATAACCTCAAGGTTGGGTTATCAAATTCGCCAAGCACTGATGATTCACGACAAATGCCTAACCCCAGTATATCTTTACCTCCGTGCGATACTGAAGTCTTTTCTGGAGACTATGTATCCTGGCCCACCTTTAGAGACATGTTCTCTGCTCTCTATAAAAACAATCCCCGTTTGACGGCAGTTGAAAAACTTTGTCACCTCCTCAAAAAGACTCAAGGGGAAGCTCGAGCCATTTTAAAAACTTGCCCTCTTACTAATCAGGGCTTCGATATGCCATGGCAAAATCTCGTCGATAGATACGAGAACAAAAGGGTTTTAATAAATGCCCAACTCAAAACATTATTTAACCTGTCCCCTATTTCAAAAGAATCGGGACCCAATATTAAATGCCTTCAGCGTACAATCAATGATTGTATTGCTAATCTATCTCTGCTAGATATTGCTACCGATAAATGGGACCCTATTTTTGTATACGTATGCTCGACCAATCTTCCCGATTTAACACTGAACTTATGGGAACAATCACTTGTTAGTAAGTCTGACTTACCCAAATGGAAAGATTTCGACTCTTTTCTAACAGCACGATTCCATACGCTAGAATCAGTCGCTGATATTCGAGCATCGGTGACTCCGAATACATCCAAGCCCGTGAATAAAAATCAAAATCAACGTGAAGCAAAGCGGTTAAATGCTTACCACACTCAGGTGTCGGAACAATCAAAACAACGCAGCCTTTGCGCTGAGAACCACCCTTTGCGATTATGTCATGTTTTTTTGAGAATGTCTGTCGAAGACCGGTACGCGACTGTTAAATCACAGAAACGCTGTACGAATTGCCTTGCGACCTCTCATGAGTTTAAAAAATGCAAGAGCCAATACGTTTGTTCACTGTGTCGATCTAAGCACCATTCTTTGCTGCATCGACCCAACAATACGACAGCTTCTTCTCAAATTGTCAATACTAATAGAAACCCCCAAAATCATGGCATAATACCATCACAGACCCCTGCTAATATAGCATCAACTTCGTCGGGAACCCGTCAAACTTATGCTACGAACTTACAGTCCACTTCTGCTTCATCTTCCTCCGCTATAGTTTTAGGGACCGCGTTAGTCGATGTCTGTATATGTGACTTTAGGTACAAAGTACGTGCCCTGGTTGACCCTGCCTCAGAGGCCTCGTTTATATCAAGACCCCTTCAACGAAAACTAGCCATTTCGGCAAAATCGTCACAGATTGGGGTCGTTGGCCTTAGCGGCTCATTAACGGCGACATCCAGTCAAATTTGTTCAATCACACTAGGGTCTCCTATTGATACAAATTTCGAGATAGACGTTGATGCCTTCATTATTCGAAAGCTTACAGGTCAACTATCTTATCAGACGTATATGTCTATCATCAAGACCAGTTTTCCCGATATTCCCATAGCCGATTTCGGTTCAAATACAATCTCACCCATTGACTTGCTCTTGGGTGGCGATGTATACCCCAAAATTATTCAAAACGGCGTACAATGGGACAATAAACAACTTCTGGTTGCCCAGAAGACTGTCTTTGGGTGGATAGTCACGGGTAAAGTGACTGAGAATAAACTGTCTTCCACGGTCGCATCATTTTATAGTGAAATTGCGCTTAACGAACAATTAACCCGTTTCTGGGAGTTGGAAGAAATTCCAGAGCAACCAGTGACATCCAGCGAAGACAAATATTGCGAACAGCTGTTTCAGTCCACCACCTATAGAAATGCGTCAGGTCGGTTTGTCGTTTCACTCCCATTCAAACGAGAGTTTCCGACTAAAATAGAACTGGGAGAATCTCGAAGAATTGCTTTATCGCAATATCTAAGAAATGAAGCCCGATTAAACAGGGATCTTCAGTTAAAGGCAGATTATGACAAGGTCATTAACGAATATTCAACACTTGGTCATATGACAAGGGTTGACTCAGATTCGTCCGCCTCATACTATCTTCCCCATCATGCTGTTCTAAAGCCCGAAAGCACCACAACAAAGCTTCGGGTGGTGTTTAATGCATCAAACCCCTCGTCTAACGGCATAAGCCTTAATGATGTCCTATATACGGGACCCGTCTTACAGTCAGATCTGACTACTCTACTTCTTAGGTGGAGAATGTTTAGATACGTTTTTAATGCCGACATCGAAAAGATGTACCGGCAGATTCTAGTGAACCCCAAACATACCCCATATCAAAGGATTCTACATCGAGACGAATCCTCATGTGATCCCCATGATTTTGAGTTGAACACTGTGACATTTGGTGTCAACTGCGCCCCGTATCTGGCCATACGAGTTCTACTTGAACTTGCAAATCAATTTGAGCCAGAAAACCCCGAAATATCTGATATAATCAGACATTTTATGTATGTCGATGACGTTCTATGGGGATCAAATGATCTTTCCACAGCTATTGCCGCTAGAGACAACCTTGTAAGAGTGCTTAGGTCAGCTGGATTCTGCTTACGAAAGTGGACATCTAACACAGACTCTCTTCTACAAGGCATTCCCCCCGAGCATTTGCTTGACTCAGCGTTCTTAAAACTATCAGACACAAGTACAACTAAAACACTTGGTTTGAAATGGAACGCTGGAAGTGATTACTTCTATTTTACCCCCCGTAACAACCCCGATGAAAATATCGTCTCTAAGCGCAATGTATTATCGAGAATAGCAATGCTATTTGACCCCGCCGGTTGGCTTGCCCCCAAAATTATTGTTGCGAAAATGATTATGCAACAAATTTGGAAGGATAAGACTGATTGGGATGAGAATCTTCAACCAGAAACTCTCCTACAATGGCAAACTTTTCTCAATGATTACCCCGTAATCGGAGAAATAAAAATACCCCGCTTTGTAGATTATGACTCTTCTTATAATATAGAATTTCATGGATTTTGTGACGCCTCCGAAAAGGCGTATGCATCCGCCTTATATATAAGGGTGGAAACCCCAGATGGACTAATAAGATCTCACCTGGTGGCTGCAAAATCCAAAGTTGCTCCTGTTAAGTTTGTGACCTTACCTCGAAAAGAATTATGCGGCGCTGTGTTATTGGCACGCATGATCTACTCACTACGAAATGACTTGCATCTCAAAAACCATGGCTTATACCTGTGGACTGACTCCACTATAGTATTAGCATGGCTACGAAAGGCCCCATGTCAATGGAACACCTTCGTTGCCAACCGCGTGACCACAATTATTGACAAGGTTGGAAATGATAATTGGTCACATGTGTCTTCACAACACAACCCCGCCGATCTTGCCTCTCGCGGTACAACGGCTCGAGATCTAGTCAATAACGAATTGTGGTGGAATGGCCCGCCATGGTTAACTTTACCAAAATCACAATGGCCTAGGAGTTCTGCAATTTTAGAAACCAAAGAGGAACTACGACCCCTCAAGACTCATGTCACCCAACTGTCGGATAACGATATTTTAAGCCGCTTCTCCGACCTTCCTCGAGCTATGCGTGTCATATGCTATATATTTAGATTTTTTTATTCCTGCCATCCTTTACACCGGTATAGCGTTACATATGCCACACACGAACTATGTCAATCTGAAATAACATTCGTTCGACATCGCCTTATAAAGTTATGTCAGACAATATATTTTCCTGAGTATTTTAGTCTTGTACGCGGTAATCATCTTCATAAAGACAGTACCATTCTTTCCCTTAATCCGTTTCTTGACACGAATGGAATTATCCGAGCCAACGGTCGTCTTTCGCAGTCAACTGCGCTCTCATATGACGAAAGGTACCCTAAAATACTGCCTTACGCCGGCAGATTTACAAAACTATACCTTCTATACCTACACCGGCTTTCTATTCACGGTGAAAATTCTTTAATGTTACGTCTAACTCGAATGGAATTTTGGATTCCAAAACTTAAAAATCTAATAAAAAGCGTGATACACAATTGCAAAGTTTGTGTTCTTTATAGGCACAAGCGCAGCCAACAAATTATGGCGGCTTTACCCCCTGAAAGGACTGTTCTAACCCGTCCTTTCGCGAATACTGGTGTCGATTTTGCCGGCCCTTTCGACATTAGGTCATATGTAGGTCGCGGCACAAAAATCAATAAAGCTTATGTGTTAGTTTTCGTTTGCTTTGCAACAAAAGCCATCCATATTGAACTAACAAGCGAAATATCTACTCAGGCCTTTTTGGCAGCTTTCGCCCGCTTCTTTTCCCGCCGTGGTTCACCCCAAAATATATATTCAGATAACGGCACTGCCTTCACAGATCACGTCTAAAGATCAAACCTGCCTTCTAACTTCTGTTAGACAACAGCTTATTTCTCAAAATAGCTTCCAGTCGATTGACTGGCACTTCATACCTCCTGGTGCACCCCACATGGGAGGGCTGTGGGAAGCAGGGGTAAAAAGTTTCAAGACCCATTTAAAAAAGATAATGAAGTCTCAGTACTTTACATATGAAGAATTTTTAACAATGCTTGTTCGCATCGAAGCATGCTTGAATTCAAGGCCCCTCAGTCCAATGAGCGAAAATTCTTCTGATTTTAATGCCTTGACACCTGGTCATTTCTTAATAGGAAGCCCTCTTCTCGCCCCAGCTGAGTTAGACCATTCGCAACTTAATTTATCTCACGCAAATCGTTGGCAAAAATTAAAGTTACTACATCACCAATTCGCAATAAGGTGGAAAAACGAGTATTTGAAAGAACTCCATAAAAGGGTTAAGTGGAAATACCCCCAAAGAAATTTTACTGTTGGCGATCTAGTTATCATTAGATACGACAATCTTCCCCCTAACCAATGGCGCCTTGGCCGTATCGAAAAGGTTTCATGTGGTTCTGATTCAAATGTCAGAGTGGCTGAAGTGCGCACGCAAACCGGCCTTATAAGCAGACCGATTGTCAAGCTTGTATTATTACCAACCCAAGAGCTATAATAATCCTTCTTCTCCTATTTACAGTTCATAATGTCTACTCCACCACGTCGAATTCAGATTGAGCGCGAATCGGACAACCCTAGCAGGCTAATGCAGAAGTCAACATCCACGACCGAGCGTGAGGGAAAAGACTGCCGATATTGCCAGAAGGATCACCCATTACGGAAGTGCTTCCGATTCCGCCACCTTTCACCAATCAAACGCCTTAACACCGTCAAAAGGTTCAAATACTGCCTTAATTGCCTCGCCCACTCTCACCAACTTCCTGAATGCCGCAGCCGTGAAAGATGCAAGGTATGTTTCCAGAAACACCATTCCCTCTTGCACGACTCGTCTCGAGCCAAGAAGACCAAAAGGCCTAACAACAAACAACAACACAAAGCCACAGAACGTACTGCTACAATCGTACTGCTACAATCATCATCAATGTAAATCCAGCATTATGAGCAAATTTATTACACACTAACTATTTGTAAAATCTTTTACAACTTGGATTATGATTAATTGATTTTGCCTTTGAACTACTATGAAATTCTTTGTTGTAATTATCTTTTGAATTGTAATTTATCTCATACTATCTTAAGTATCCAATTGTTTATTTTTATACAATTTTTTTTTTGCAATACTGCAAGGGGGGCGGTATGTTTACGCGAAATAATCTGACGTACGCACTTAAGCTACGCACAATAAAACGCATCTCAATTCAGCGCATAACTGTCCGGTAAAGAGCTTTCACTCTAGCGTTCTAGCAGTGCAAAACTCAACAAGTTACCCACCTCTAACTTCAGTAAAATAACGCAAAGAGTTAGTTATAATTTCTACTTCTACCCGTGAAGAACATTTTAATATACCCCGAATCCTTGGTTTTTTAATACATTTTCTAACGGTTTTCTAACAATAAACGAACCCACCCCCCCCCCCCCCCCCCTGTGCCGTATAAATTGTTATTCAAAAATCAATTGTGAATTAAAAGGTAATTTATAACTCAATAAATGAAGTTTTGTAACGATTTTTAAATCCCCGTGTTTTTCCTCATTCTTCCGAAATTTAAAACACTTGTCTATTCGACCCCCTCTTCCCCCGCATTAACAGGGTGTGACAAAGGTTTTGATTTTCTGGGGGTTTATCTGTTATTACAAGGTCATTAAATTGACCAAGTTTAAATGCCATCTAGCTGTCTGTTTGGAAATTATTGGTAAAAAATAATTTGTCTAAAAATAGGTAATTTTGTATGGGAGGTACCAGAAGGGGTTGGCCGATATAGTCCATATATACTCACGAGTCAAATTTATGCATGTGTTCATCTCACACAAAATTTTATCGAATTCAGTATTTTTACTAAAAAGATATGTAGG
Source organism: Muscina levida (assembly GCA_964034835.1). Lineage (NCBI taxonomy): Eukaryota > Metazoa > Arthropoda > Insecta > Diptera > Muscidae > Muscina > Muscina levida. Next base: position 80,418 of record CAXIUB010000154.1, on the reverse strand, counting down.
TAAAAATATGGGGGTTAATTCGGTCATATGTATGGGAGGTACCAGAAGGGGTGTGACAAAGGTTTTGATTTTCTGGGGGTTTATCTGTTATTACAAGGTCATTAACCTGCCAAGTTTAAATGCCATCCAGCTGTCCATTTGAAAGTTATGGGAGAAATATTAATTATCAAAAAATAGGTAATTTTGTATGGGAGGTACCAGAAGGGGTGGGGCAATTCTACCCATTTACAATTTCATTACTTCGTTATGGAAAATATGAATACTGAAAAATTTTCATAAGGATCAGTTAAGGTTTACTCGAGTTATTCTGCTTATCCCTCAGGATGACGGTAAAATTTTGAATTTCGAACCCCGGTAGCGACCCCTAAACCTTTAAGAAAAAAATTAAAAAAATTCACATAGAGTTTTTTTGTACGTCTTAATAAAATTTTAACTTGGCCCATGAAAAATTCCAAAAACATTTTTTTTTGCCAAATAAGAATCAACCTACACACACATGCATTTGCCAGCGGTCCACCTGCAGTTTTGTAGCTTTTGCTTTGTTGCTGTTTTCATCTTCTTTGATTTCCAGTCAAAGTTGACAAGCAACAATCTCATCACTTTTAAGTTTTGGTTTTATTATAATTTCAATAAGTGAAAAAACATACAAAAGACACATAACATGAATTGCAAACATATTAAAATCAATTGAGTTATATTAAAAACTTAAACCTACTTAAAAATACAAAAAACATTCACACCAACATATTGTACAGCATAACAGAATTATTACAAACATCACTGAACTTGAACACAAAAATAAAACACTGAATTTAAATCATTTAAACAAATAAAAGTGTACTAATTTATAAAAAGGCAAAGCCCTCCAGCAAACAAGCGGGGTAGATCTTTTCACCAAAGAAGACTACATATTAAGATAAAATTACGAAATCTTATACGATGATTTTCATTCACTTGGCGTTACCTTTTAGTAACTTATAGATAGATAGATAGAAAATGTTTGCAGTGTACAGTCATATTATTTTATACCAGTATATTGGCCGCAGAATAGCATAATTGTAAATCGGTCAATAAGCATTTTTCTGATAACTGAGTCAAAAATAATTATTATTGTTATTATGAAAACTTGATATGAAATTATTGTTTATAAATGCAGAAAGAAAATAAAGATCAAGGACCGGAAAAAGTTTTTTATTAATGTATTTATCATACAAAAATATTGTTAAATTTTGTAGATATAACTAATTTTGAACAGTTTGAATTCAAATACTTTTTCCTATCACAACCGATAGAAAAATTCTATAATATGGAATGTAGAAAAATTTTCGGTTCAGTCAAAATAAAACGATTTTCTGAAACCAAAGAAAACATTTTCAATCAAAATATAAAATATTCCTTCGGCAACCCAGACAATTATCATTTAAGCAAAAAGACACTTGTAAACGTTAAGTATAAAAGTATGAAATACGCTCCCCAAATTGGAAAATGCTGATTTTATTCCCGTATCACTATGATGCACAGAGGGTTTAAATGTACCAAAAGTGCGGATTAATTCAAAAACTGAAGTTTATCTTGCACTGTGTGAGGACCCATTCAAAGAAATATCATAACTCTCACACCTGTCAATTGAAACATACTCTTTGTTTCTTTCCAATTCCCCCTCCCCTCCTTCTTTTATTATCAGAACAATACCACAAAGAATAACTAATATCGTGTTAGTGATAGCAGTAGAGCACGGAGAGTACTAATATCGTCATCATCTCTCTCTTTACTACAAGTGGAATGTATTGCTCACTAGGTATAAGCGGATCATTTATTTTCGATCTGCTTCATTCACACATTACACAACCACAATACGGAGAGTTCGCATCGGCATGTATATCACAGTAGCACAATTTCCAACTTTAAGCTCTTCAACCTATTGAAAACCACAAAATCTGAAAGCTTGTGATAGTAGAAGAAAAACCCTAACTGGGTTTTAAATTATTAGCTAAGGTTTTCTTTTAATTCTTTTTTGAAGTTTTCGACTGAGAGGAGGATATTAGTAGTCTATATCTCGAGAACTATTCCAAATATAGCTTTTCTCTCTTCAGAAAATTTTTAGCTTTTAATCAGATCTACAAATTTAGCTTTGAGATAAAATCAAGAAACAACAACATCTTACTCAAATCAGCAAAACTGTAAAGAAATCACTTTCAATTGCACGTTTATCGAAATTAAATATGATAACCTTTTTAAAATGAAATATATACAAAACTAGCTGACACGGCAGACGTTGTCCTGCCTAAAATTTTATTTAAGGCTAATAACTTTTCTAAAAATAGCAGAGTTTAATTAACCACAGATATTTTCAATTAAGTTTTACATTCATTATGTCACGATATAGTGCAACGAAAGTACTTTCGATCTGTATTATCAAAATATTAAAAAAGACCTTCTGAAATATAAATTGTTGAACTTTTTTCGAAATTCGTGCAAAACAGTTTGTCCCACTGTGCCTAAACGAAGAATTCTTCGTCGATCGGTTTTATGTTACGTGATAGTGCTACGAAAGTACTTTCGATCTATATTATCAAAATATTCAGAAAGACCTTCTGAAATAGAAATTTTTAAATTGTCCGTGATAACAGTTTGGCCCACTGTGCCTAAACGAAGAATTCTTAGTCGATCGGTAGAAAAAAATTATCCTATAAGTCATGCCAGAGTCCCAGTTAAATGCTCTGAAAATTTCAGGGAGACCGGTCCAGAGGTACAAACAAACAAACAAATAAATAAACAAACGCACATTCCATTTTATATATATAGATAGAAATTAATCAAAAAACAATACAAATTTATGATGAAATTTTTTTTATATTTTTTTGTTTTGAGTGAGATTATGTTGTGTTTTTGATTTGCCATCCAGCTGTCCATTTGAAAGTTATGGGAGAAATATTAATTATCAAAAAATAGGTAATTTTGTATGGGAGGTACCAGAAGGGGTGGGGCAATTCTACCCATTTACAATTTCATTACTTCGTTATGGAAAATATGAATACTGAAAAATTTTCATAAGGATCAGTTAAGGTTTACTCGAGTTATTCTGCTTATCCCTCAGGATGACGGTAAAATTTTGAATTTCGAACCCCGGTAGCGACCCCTAAACCTTTAAAAAAAAAATTAAAAAAATTCACATAGAGTTTTTTTGTACGTCTTAATAAAATTTTAACTTGGCCCATGAAAAATTCTAAAAACATTTTTTTTTGCCAAATAAGAATCAACCTACACACACATGCATTTGCCAGCGGTCCACCTGCAGTTTTGTAGCTTTTGCTTTGTTGCTGTTTTCATCTTCTTTGATTTCCAGTCAAAGTTGACAAGCAACAATCTCATCACTTTTAAGTTTTGGTTTTATTATAATTTCAATAAGTGAAAAAACATACAAAAGACACATAACATGAATTGCAAACATATTAAAATCAATTGAGTTATATTAAAAACTTAAACCTACTTAAAAATACAAAAAACATTCACACCAACATATTGTACAGCATAACAGAATTATTACAAACATCACTGAACTTGAACACAAAAATAAAACACTGAATTTAAATCATTTAAACAAATAAAAGTGTACTAATTTATAAAAAGGCAAAGCCCTCCAGCAAACAAGCGGGGTAGATCTTTTCACCAAAGAAGTTACTACATATTAAGATAAAATTACGAAATCTTATACGATGATTTTCATTCACTTGGCGTTACCTTTTAGTAACTTATAGATAGATAGATAGAAAATGTTTGCAGTGTACAGTCATATTATTTTATACCAGTATATTGGCCGCAGAATAGCATAATTGTAAATCGGTCAATAAGCATTTTTCTGATAACTGAGTCAAAAATAATTATTATTGTTATTATGAAAACTTGATATGAAATTATTGTTTATAAATGCAGAAAGAAAATAAAGATCAAGGACCGGAAAAAGTTTTTTATTAATGTATTTATCATACAAAAATATTGTTAAATTTTGTAGATATAACTAATTTTGAACAGTTTGAATTCAAATACTTTTTCCTATCACAACCGATAGAAAAATTCTATAATATGGAATGTAGAAAAATTTTCGGTTCAGTCAAAATAAAACGATTTTCTGAAACCAAAGAAAACATTTTCAATCAAAATATAAAATATTCCTTCGGCAACCCAGACAATTATCATTTAAGCAAAAAGACACTTGTAAACGTTAAGTATAAAAGTATGAAATACGCTCCCCAAATTGGAAAATGCTGATTTTATTCCCGTATCACTATGATGCACAGAGGGTTTAAATGTACCAAAAGTGCGGATTAATTCAAAAACTGAAGTTTATCTTGCACTGTGTGAGGACCCATTCAAAGAAATATCATAACTCTCACACCTGTCAATTGAAACATACTCTTTGTTTCTTTCCAATTCCCCCTCCCCTCCTTCTTTTATTATCAGAACAATACCACAAAGAATAACTAATATCGTGTTAGTGATAGCAGTAGAGCACGGAGAGTACTAATATCGTCATCATCTCTCTCTTTACTACAAGTGGAATGTATTGCTCACTAGGTATAAGCGGATCATTTATTTTCGATCTGCTTCATTCACACATTACACAACCACAATACGGAGAGTTCGCATCGGCATGTATATCACAGTAGCACAATTTCCAACTTTAAGCTCTTCAACCTATTGAAAACCACAAAATCTGAAAGCTTGTGATAGTAGAAGAAAAACCCTAACTGGGTTTTAAATTATTAGCTAAGGTTTTCTTTTAATTCTTTTTTGAAGTTTTCGACTGAGAGGAGGATATTAGTAGTCTATATCTCGAGAACTATTCCAAATATAGCTTTTCTCTCTTCAGAAAATTTTTAGCTTTTAATCAGATCTACAAATTTAGCTTTGAGATAAAATCAAGAAACAACAACATCTTACTCAAATCAGCAAAACTGTAAAGAAATCACTTTCAATTGCACGTTTATCGAAATTAAATATGATAACCTTTTTAAAATGAAATATATACAAAACTAGCTGACACGGCAGACGTTGTCCTGCCTAAAATTTTATTTAAGGCTAATAACTTTTCTAAAAATAGCAGAGTTTAATTAACCACAGATATTTTCAATTAAGTTTTACATTCATTATGTCACGATATAGTGCAACGAAAGTACTTTCGATCTGTATTATCAAAATATTAAAAAAGACCTTCTGAAATATAAATTGTTGAACTTTTTTCGAAATTCGTGCAAAACAGTTTGTCCCACTGTGCCTAAACGAAGAATTCTTCGTCGATCGGTTTTATGTTACGTGATAGTGCTACGAAAGTACTTTCGATCTATATTATCAAAATATTCAGAAAGACCTTCTGAAATAGAAATTTTTAAATTGTCCGTGATAACAGTTTGGCCCACTGTGCCTAAACGAAGAATTCTTAGTCGATCGGTAGAAAAAAATTACCCTATAAGTCATGCCAGAGTCCCAGTTAAATGCTCTGAAAATTTCAGGGAGATCGGTCCAGAGGTACAAACAAACAAACAAATAAATAAACAAACGCACATTCCATTTTATATATATAGATAGAAATTAATCAAAAAACAATACAAATTTATGATGAAATTTTTTTTATATTTTTTTGTTTTGAGTGAGATTATGTTGTGTTTTTGATTTTATCTGAATGATACATTTTTAGATCTGATTAAGAGCTAAAACTTTACCAAAGAGAGACATCAAAATTTCGAATAGTTTACGAGATAAAGCCTTAAAAATCAGTACATGATTTTCGAAAATTTAAAAAATGAATTATAAAAAAACCTTAGCTAATAATTCAAAACCCAGCTAGGGGTTTTCTTCTACCATCATAACCTTTCAGATTTTGGCGGTGTCAATTGGTTCAAGTTTTTACTGCTGCACTGTGTAATTATTTAAAAGGGAGAGTTGGTGAATCTATATTAATACTCTCCATGAGTAGAGCGCACATACGATCTTAGCATATTTTTCAAGGTTCTCAGAGTCTCAGTACTAAAGAAGGGAAAGAGGTACATATCATTTTCGAACATGTAATAGAGATTTAAACTCTTTCGAACATTGGGAACTTAGACATTGAAAAGCTGCTGTGTTTATAGTTAGCGTAAAACTACATTTGGTTTAGAAAAAGGGACCAATAAAGTTGAAACAATTCAAGATGAGATTTCTTATTTGGTGTTTGCTACGAGCATTTTATTAGCTCCGCTATTAAATTAAATTTTTTTTTTTTTTTTACAAAATGGTACAGTTACCAATTTAAAACTGAAACAAAATTGTCATAAATACCATATATTGAAGACCATACAATTCCCAAGGGGAATATAAGTCTTTACTTAAAGTGAATATTGATGAAAGGTGCTTATTGGTAAGACATATGGAGAATTCCATGAAGGTGATGTTGCAAATTTTGACGGTTTTATTGGTTTTTTTCTTTTTTTTTGCTTCTTGCTTCAGAATTTCCTCTTATATTGGAAATTGCATATAACCGATTTGGGTTATAATTAATCCAGGCTATTTAACATTGTTTTTTTGCTGGCATCATTTTTGTAAAAGAAGAAATAAAAATTGGAGCTCGCGTCAGGAAAGTGGGAGTGTGGCAAGTAAGGCACAGGGGTAAGGGCACAGTACACGGGACCCGGAATTATAATAAACATGTGGCCAAAATTTTTCTGCCAATTAAGGAAGGAGAAACTTGAATTCAACTAAATAAAAAAAAAACTATTTACATATATAAACATAAATAATATTATATTTTTGTTTTGTTTTATACCAAATTATTAGACCTTGCTGTGCAAATACCTATAGGTATGGTCCCAACGATTAATCAAGGAGAATAAGTACGTGAGTAAAGAAAAAAAACTAAGTGTCTAATAATTTGGTGAATTACATTTATGCTGTGCTATTAAGGCACATTGACGAATGAATTTGAAAGTTAAAAAAAAATTAATTATGTAACTAAAAATTTTTAAATATTTTCAAATTGTTAAATAATTTTATAATTATGGATTAAATTGTAAAATAAACCATGTGCATGAATGTGATTGGCTGAAATAATTTTGAAGGGCAAGGAGAACAAATTCAATTCTTGCATGGTTGTGCAAGGGAAAGTTTTACGAGCAATAGCATCATGCTCATAGTCAACACCTCTTCGATTTGAATGCATATTTTTATTAAATTTTAATTTTTCCGTGTTTCTGCAATTTCATTACTGCTTCTACTTTCGGTATTCTAACCTAAATTTTTTATATGTTACAACGTGCATGCAATTTTTGTGTTAGTCTTCAGGCTTCAAATTTGGCAGCAAGATCCCACCCGTAACCCGAAGAGCTATGACCCGGTAACCAACTAGCATGCACAATTTGCTTGTCAATGCCTGCAGGTCCATTACAATAAAATGGCGCCCAACGTGGGGCACGAAAGTCAAGAGCTTATTTAGTTTCAATAGTAAGCGTTTTTTTTCAGCTTATCATTAAACATAACTACGCCACCGAATGAGATCATTCGTGTTTTTTGGAATAAGTAACTGATTAAATTTAATTCCTTACCAATTCATTTATGAATCATGTCACGTTACACAATATTTTGGACTTGTTCATAAGTGGATAACTGATTACATATCATTAATTTTTTTTCTGTAAAATACATAGAATCTAAAGAGTTGTATATATATAGTAACATCGTTTTACTTTTTTTTTCTTTAGCATCACTTCATTTCACATTGGTTTAAAAAAAAGCAAAAAGCTTAATTTTCCTAAATTTAAAAAACAAGAGAATGGTTACCCGTTCTAGGGCAGATAATATTGAACTGCAAGAATCCGAATCCTTGCAATCATCCTTTAGTAGTAGCCGCGGAAAAGGAGGATCTCAACACAGTGGAAGATCAAATAATAGGAATGATAGACATGTTACGAACTTGATACAAGAAGCATTAAATAATTTCCAAGAGAGAATGGTAAATCAAATGGAAACTATGTTGGAAGAGGTCCGCCTTGATTTTCAGCATCTTAATACTGGTAATAACGTCAGGGATAATGGTATGAATCAACTGTTGAATAAAGATTATGTATCAGCCCCGAATCAACCACATCGATTAAGTTCAAGAACTCCTAGCGTAACTGCTGTTGTTCCCAACTATGACCAAAGCAATATAATCAGAATATTTGTTTAAACGATAGTAATCATAATAACAGTGATAGAATGGCATCCCAGGAAAATGTTTCTAAAATAATATCTAATTGGAAGTTAACTTTTGACGGATCAATGGATTCTATATCTGTAGAAGAATTTATAAATAGGGTAAATTCATTGACCGTTTCTGCACTTCGTGGCAATTTTGCTGCATTATATCAATGTGCTTATATACTACTAGCTGACCCGGCAGACGTTGTCCTGCCTAAATTTTTACTTAAGGCTAATAACTTTTCTAAAAATAGCAGAGTTTAATTAACCACAGATATTTTCAAATAAATTTTACATTCATTATGTCACGATATAGTGCTACGAAAGTACTTTCGATCTGTATTATCAAAATATTAAGAAAGACCTTCTGAAATAGAAATTTTTGAACTTTTTTTCGAAGTTCGTGCAAAACATTTGGCCCACTGTGCCTAAACGAAGAATTCTTCGTCGATCGGACTTATGTCCCGTGATAGTACTTTCGATCTATATTATCAAAATATTCAGAAAGACCTTCTGAAATAGAAATTTTTGAACTTTTTTTCAAACTCCGTGCATTACAGTTTGGCCCACTGTGGATAAACGAAGCATTCTTCGTCGATTGGACTTATGTCAAGTGATAGTGTTTTGATAGTACTTTCGATCTGTAGTAACAAAATATTCATAACGATCTTCTGAAATATAAATTTTTGAACTTTTTTTCAAAGTCCGTGCATAACATTGTGTCCCACTGTGCCTAAACGAAGAATTCTTCGTCGATCGGATTTATGTCACGTGATAGTGCTACGAAAATACTTTCGATCTATATTATCAAAATATTCAGAAAGACCTTCTGAAATAGAAATTTTTGAACTTTTTTTTCAAACTCCGTGCATTACAGTTTGGCCCACTGTGCGTAAACGAAGCATTCTTCGTCGATTGGACTTATGTCAAGTGATAGTGTTTTGATAGTACTTTCGATCTATATTATCAAAATATTCAGAATGACCTTCTGAAGTAGAAAAGTTTAAACTTTTTTTCAAAGTCCGTGCATAACAGTTTGGCCTACTGTGCCTAAACGAAGAATTCTTCGACGATCGGTTTTATGTTACGTGATAGTGCTACGAAAGTACTTTCGATCTATAATATCAAAATATTCAGAAAGACCTTCTGAAATAGAAATTTTTAAATTGTCCGTGATAACAGTTTGGCCCACTGTGCCTAAACGAAGAATTCTTAGTCGATCGGTAGAAAAAAATTACCCTATAAGTCATGCCAGAGTCCCAGTTAAATGCTCTGAAAATTTCAGGGAGATCGGTCCAGAGGTACAAACAAACAAACAAATAAATAAACAAACGCACATTCCATTTTATATATATAGATAGAAATTAATCAAAAAACAATACAAATTTATGATGAAATTTTTTTTATATTTTTTTTGTTTTGAGTGAGATTATGTTGTGTTTTTGATTTTATCTGAATGATACATTTTTAGATCTGATTAAGAGCTAAAATTTTACCAAAGAGAGACATCAAAATTTCGAATAGTTTACGAGATAAAGCCTTAAAAATCAGTACATGATTTTCGAAAATTTAAAAAATGAATTATAAAAAACCCTTAGCTAATAACTCAAAACCCAGCTAGGGGTTTTCTTCTACCATCATAACCTTTCAGATTTTGGCGGTCTCAATTGGTTCAAGTTTTTACTGCTGCACTGTGTAATTATTTAAAAGAGAGAGTTGGTGAATCTATATTAATACTCTCCATGAGTAGAGCGCACATACGATCTTAGCATATTTTTCAAGGTTCTCAGAGTCTCAGTACTAAAGAAGGGAAAGAGGTACATATCATTTTCGAACATGTAATAGAGATTTAAACTCTTTCGAACATTGGGAACTTATGAGACATTGAAAAGCTGCTGTGGTTATAGTTAGCGTAAAACTACATTTGGTTTAGAAAAAGGGACCAATAAAGTTGAAACAATTCAAGATGAGATTTCTTATTTGGTGTTTGCTACGAGCATTTTATTAGCTCCGCTATTAAATTTAATTTTTTTACAAAATGGTACAGTTACCAATTTAAAACTGAAACAAAATTGTCATAAATACCATATATTGAAGACCATACAATTCCCAAGGGGAGTATAAGTCTTTACTTAAAGTGAATATTGATGAAAGGTGCTTATTGGTAAGACATATGGAGAATTCCTTGATGGTGATGTTGCAAATTTTGACGGTTTTATTGGTTTGTTTCTTTTTTTTTGCTTCTTGCTTCAGAATTTCCTCTTATATTGGAAATTGCATATAACCGATTTGGGTTATAATTAATCCAGGCTATTTAACATTGTTTTTTTGCTGGCATCATTTTTGTAAAAGAAGAAATAAAAATTGGAGCTCGCGTCAGGAAAGTGGGAGTGTGGCAAATAAGGCACAGGGGTAAGGGCACAGTACACGGGACCCGGAATTATAATAAACATGTGGCCAAAATTTTTCTGCCAATTAAGGAAGGAGAAACTTGAATTCAACTAAATAAAAAAAAACTATTTACATATATAAACATATATAATATTATATTTTTTTTTTGTTTTATACCAAATTATTAGACCTTGCTGTGCAAATACCTATAGGTATACACGGAATAGAAAAATAAAAATCTTAATTGCAGCTTTAATCTTCGACATCGATGGTCCCAACGATTAATCAAGGAGAATAAGTACGTGAGTAAAGAAAAAAAACTAAGTGTCTAATAATTTGGTGAATTACATTTATGCTGTGCTATTAAGGCACATTGACGAATGAATTTGAAAGTTAAAAAAAAATTAATTATGTAACTAAAAATTTTTAAATATTTTCAAATTGTTAAATAATTTTATAATTATGGATTAAATTGTAAAATAAACCATGTGCATGAATGTGATTGGCTGAAATAATTTTGGAGGGCAAGGAGAACAAATTCAATTCTTGCATGGTTGTGCAAGGGAAAGTATTACGAGCAATAGCATCATGCTCATAGTCAACACCTCTTCGATTTGAATGCATATTTTTATTAAATTTTAATTTTTCCGTGTTTCTGCAATTTCATTACTGCTTCTACCTTCGGTATTCTAACCTAAATTTTTTATATGTTACAACGTGCATGCAATTTTTGTGTTAGTCTTCAGGCTTCAAATTTGGCAGCAAGATCCCACCCGTAACCCGAAGAGCTATGACCCGGTAACCAACTAGCATGCACAATTTGCTTGTCAATGCCTGCAGGTCCATTACAATAAAATGGCGCCCAACGTGGGGCACGAAAGTCAAGAGCTTATTTAGTTTCAATAGTAAGCGTTTTTTTCAGCTTATCATTAAACATAACTACGCCACCAAATGAGATCATTCGTGTTTTTTGGAATAAGTAACTGATTAAATTTAATTTCTTACCAATTCATTTATGAATCATGTCACGTTACACAATATTTTGGACTGTTCATAAGTGGATAACTGATTACATATCATTAATTTTTTTTCTGTAAAATACATAGAATCTAAAGAGTTGTATATATATAGTAACATCGTTTTACTTTTTTTTTCTTTAGCATCACTTCATTTCACATTGGTTTAAAAAAAAGCAAAAAGCTTAATTTTCCTAAATTTAAAAAACAAGAGAATGGTTACCCGTTCTAGGGCAGATAATATTGAACTGCAAGAATCCGAATCCTTGCAATCATCCTTTAGTAGTAGCCGCGGAAAAGGAGGATCTCAACACAGTGGAAGATCAAATAATAGGAATGATAGACATGTTACGAACTTGATACAAGAAGCATTAAATAATTTCCAAGAGAGAATGGTAAATCAAATGGAAACTATGTTGGAAGAGGTCCGCCTTGATTTTCAGCATCTTAATACTGGTAATAACGTCAGGGATAATGGTATGAATCAACTGTTGAATAAAGATTATGTATCAGCCCCGAATCAACCACATCGATTAAGTTCAAGAACTCCTAGCGTAACTGCTGTTGTTCCCAACTATGACCAAAGCAATATAATCAGAATATTTGTTTAAACGATAGTAATCATAATAACAGTGATAGAATGGCATCCCAGGAAAATGTTTCTAAAATAATATCTAATTGGAAGTTAACTTTTGACGGATCAATGGATTCTATATCTGTAGAAGAATTTATATATAGGGTAAATTCATTGACCGTTTCTGCACTTCGTGGCAATTTTGCTGCATTATATCAATGTGCTTATATACTACTAGCTGACCCGGCAGACGTTGTCCTGCCTAAATTTTTACTTAAGGCTAATAACTTTTCTAAAAATAGCAGAGTTTAATTAACCACAGATATTTTCAAATAAATTTTACATTCATTATGTCACGATATAGTGCTACGAAAGTACTTTCGATCTGTATTATCAAAATATTAAGAAAGACCTTCTGAAATAGAAATTTTTGAACTTTTTTTCGAAGTTCGTGCAAAACATTTGGCCCACAGTGCCTAAACGAAGAATTCTTCGTCGATCGGACTTATGTCACGTGATGGTACTTTCGATCTATATTATCAAAATATTCAGAAAGACCTTCTGAAATAGAAATTTTTGAACTTTTTTTCAAACTCCGTGCATTACAGTTTGGCCCACTGTGGATAAACGAAGCATTCTTCGTCGATTGGACTTATGTCAAGTGATAGTGTTTTGATAGTACTTTCGATCTGTAGTAACAAAATATTCATAACGATCTTCTGAAATATAAATTTTTGAACTTTTTTTCAAAGTCCGTGCATAACATTGTGTCCCACTGTGCCTAAACGAAGAATTCTTCGTCGATCGGATTTATGTCACGTGATAGTGCTACGAAAATACTTTCGATCTATATTATCAAAATATTCAGAAAGACCTTCTGAAATATAAATTTTTGAACTTTTTTTTCAAACTCCGTGCATTACAGTTTGGCCTACTGTGCGTAAACGAAGCATTCTTCGTCGATTGGACTTATGTCAAGTGATAGTGTTTTGATAGTACTTTCGATCTATATTATCAAAATATTCAGAATGACCTTCTGAAGTAGAAAAGTTTAAACTTTTTTTCAAAGTCCGTGCATAACAGTTTGGCCTACTGTGCCTAAACGAAGAATTCTTCGTCGATCGGTCGAAAAAAAAGTACCCTATAAGTCATGCCAGAGTCCTAGTTAAATGCTCTGAAAATTTCAGGAAGATCGGTCCAGAGGTTTGGTCTCCTATAAGGTACAAACAAACAAACAAATAAATAGACAAACACACATTCCATTTTATATATATAAGAAGATGCACAAAACCTCGAAGGGTGTTTTGTTATAGGTGCGGACTCTTTGCAAACTGTCCCAATTTTAATAGTCAGCGAAACCGCAAAAGGGACGAATCGAACACCGGAATGTGTCCCAGTCCCAATTACTGAAACCAAACAAGGTTACAATATTAAATTCTACTCAAACAGCTGCAAATAATGACAAATATGAACCAAAACTAACACCTTTATTACCTTACCACGAGAGGCTGGCAAACTACAATGCAGCTAGGGAAAGAATTCTAGGGAACAATTATTCATCTAATCGTGCAAAGAAATTTTGGAAAAATATTAAGAAAAAGAAGAGAAACACAATATCATCCATAAGTAACTTACATGGCGACGTTCGTCCATACGTTAATATTAGTTTATTGGGCAAAAATATTTTGGGACTTTTCGACTCCGGAGCCTCTGCATCTTGCATTGGTAGTCAGGTAGCTGATGATATTAGTAAATCCGCAACGCGGATGAAAACGTTGAACTGTTCACGGATGATGTGCGACGACAAGAAGTGTTAGGGGTTACTAATGTAGCTGTTACATATAAGAGTACACGAAACCTGTTGAGTTTTATGTGGTACCTTCCTTAGACCAAAATGTCATACCTGGCTGGGATTTTTGGGAGATATTCGGACTAGACAAATGTATGGAACAGATAAATGAAATTCATCCTACTTCACCCGATACCCATGAGCTGACAGTGACGCAACGACAAACCCTGAATTCTGCTATTAAAGCTTTTCCTTCATTTGAAGAAATTGGTTTGGGCAAAACTACCCTAATGGAACATTCCATAGATGTTGGTGATCCCAAACCGATCAAGCAACGCCATTTTCCCATATCACCAGCAATCGAGAAATTGGTAGCTGAAGAAATTGACCGCACGTTGCAGATGGGCGTTATAGAGTAATCGTTCAGTTCATGGTCTTCACCAGTGGTCCTCGTGAGGAAACCAGGTAAAGTACGGTTATGCTTTGAGAGCAGGAAGGTCAACGCGGTGACGGTGAGGGCTGTCTATCCTTTACCTCACATTGAGGGGATACTGAGCAGGTTGCCTAGGGCGGAATTCATATCCAGTCTGGATTTGAAAGACGCGTTCTGGCAAATCCCATTGGATATGAATTCCCGTGATAAGACGGCATTTACAGTGCCAAATAGGCCGCTTTATCAATTCACTGTAATGCCCTTTGGTCACTGCAACGCTCCTCAAACTATGTGCAGGCTAATGGATAAGGTTATCCCTTACAATCTTCGTGAGCGTGTTTTCGTATACCTGGATGACCTACTTTACGAAGTTGCCTTACATATTCGGAAAGCCGGATTAACAATCAATATCGGAAAAAGTAGATTTTGTTTGAAGTTTTTAAAACAAATCCAGATATAGTGTCGGCTATCACAAACTACCCTCCACCTAAGTCTGTTCGTGAGCTAAGGCAATTTCATATCCGAATTTCATAGCCGATTTTTCTAATGTAGCATATCCCCAGACCGAACTTCGGAAAAAGTCAAAAACTTTTACTTGGTCTGAAGAAGCGAACAGAGCATTTGATCACTTTAAGAATCGCCTTGTTACGGCTCCACTGTTAAGGAATCCAGACTTTACAAAGCCCTTTATTATTAACTGTGACGCAAGTCAACATGCCGTTGGTGCAGTCCTGGCACAACGAACAGATGACGGTAGTGAAGCTCCGATTTCCTTTATGTCACAAAAACTGAATGCTGCTCAGAGGAATTACTCTGTAACTGAGCAAGAATGTCTCGCTGCAGTACTAGCCGTTCAGAAATTTAGACCATATGTCGAAGGACAAGATTTTACGATAAATACAGATCATGCCAGCTTACGCTGGCTGATGAATCAAAAGGACCTTAATGGACGCTTGGCTCGGTGGGCGCTAAAATAACAAGCATTCGCTTTTAGAAATAAACACCGGAAAGGTTGTTCCTGATGCATTATCGCGCGCTAAATATAGTGAGGAGATAGACGAAATTAAAATAGCCGCAGACACCGCTCCTGATATTGATTTGCATTCTCTTGAGTTTGAAGGAGACTCTTATAAAAAGCAACGCGAACTATCCATCTCATTATCCAGACTTTCAGGCATTTGTTAAATATATTTATCATAGACCTGAATTTTACAGGGGTAATTGTGAGGATGAAAATAATGCTTGGAAACTTGTTGTACCTCAAAATCTTCGTTTGTCAGTAATTAAAAGTGCATACGATTTACCTATTAGTGCTCATCTAGGCATAGCCAAGACTATTGATAAAATACGTCGTCTCTTTTATTGGCCCCGGTCTTTATCGTACTGTGCGGGAATATGTCTTAAACAGTTCTTTGTGTAAAGAAACCAAACATCCTACTAAAAAATTACGACCACCTATGGGCAAACAAATTACAGAAGAAAGAATTTTCCAACAACTATTTGTGGGTTTAGTTGGTCCATTTCCTCGTTCCAGAAATGGGAATATAGGCATATTTGTATATGGACTGGAATAAGTGTCAAAATTTTAATTTTTGTACCGAGTGAAAAGATTTTCGTCTAAAATTATTTAAAAGATAACATTTTCAACGTATTTGGCGATCCAGAAGTTCCAACTTCTGATAATGGAAGTCAGTTTAAGTCTTCGGATTTCACATAATTTTTAGAGCAATACGGTGTTAAACATTTGTGCACCGCAGTTTATTCACCCCAAAGTAATGCGTGTGAGAGAATAAATCGATCGGTTAACGTAGCTTTATAAGAAAAGACCAAACGGAATGGGACTGCCACTTAAGTAGCATAAATGCCGCGTTAAGAAACAGTTTTCATCAATCCACTGGGTTTAGTCCTAATTTTGTAGTGTTCGGGCAACATATGATAACTCACGGCGGAAATTATGAGCTGTTACGTAATCTGGATATGATTGAAGAGGGGTTAATAGTCGATGATGAGAAATGCCATGACAATCTTTCTAACATTCGTGAAATGGTTCGGAAAAATTTAGAAAAAGCGCACTTAAACATCAGCCGGGAATACAATTTAAGTTCACGTATTGTAGAATATAGTATTGGTGAAGATGTTTAAAAAAGTAAGGCATCGGATAAATTTAACGACAAACTCGCAAAACCATTTGTAAGGGCGCGGGATCGAAGGAAGATAGGAAGTTCATACTACGAATTAGAAGATGATAATGGTAAAACTTTAGGGATATTCCATTCGAAAGACCTACAAAAACTATAAACTTAATTCGGCTCTTTTCCGGTTTTTCATCATACCAATTTAACTTAACTTAATTTCCCTTTGCACCCCATGAATACTTGTTTATCGACGAATGCGAACGTCACTGTTTTGAGAAGCTCTTACTAGACACGCCGATTGAATCGACGCTTAATACTGCGAAGTTGCTGTCAACAACATTCGAGGGGAGCCGACAATGAAAGAAAAATTTATTTAGAGAGAATACAAGACTGACTGCGACGTATGCAGCAGCGCGTGCCGTCGTCATGAGTCTGACATTTCGCCCAAAAAAATTGAGTTGGGTCTTTTGGCATAACATTTGGGCGATATGTCATGTTGTAGTTAGGTTTTTGGTCGAAATGACATGTTTTGGGCGTTATGTCATGGTTGTTTTTGGGCGAAATGACATTGGGCGAAATGACGGTACGCCTATGATGGGTTTACTAGCGCCGCACGCAAAAATTTTTTTAAAATTTTTTAAATTTAGTTAAAAATAATTTTTTTTTTCTTGGTATATCCCGGAAATGGCTCTAACTCGGTCCAACCTAAAAATAACATCGTTGGATTCGTCTCGAAAATATCTTTCACTTGAGTACCCGCACCTGGGGGTCATCATAGAACCGAAAGGGGCCCCTTTTTTGACCCCCCGAGCCCCATGGGCCTGAGCGCCAACTTTGACCTACCATTCCGATGTTTGTGGGCCGAGATGAAGACAATGGCATATTTTTGGTTTTTAATCGGGCTCCCGCCCCATATTCTGCACTTCAGCCTAAATGGGTAATGAAATAAAAGTTTGGGCTCACCCCGGAGGTACTCGGAATTAAAAAAAAAAATATCCATAA
This sequence comes from Muscina levida, assembly GCA_964034835.1. NCBI lineage: Eukaryota > Metazoa > Arthropoda > Insecta > Diptera > Muscidae > Muscina > Muscina levida. The sequence goes on along the minus strand of CAXIUB010000154.1, from coordinate 62,870 downwards.
TTATTTTTATCCCCAACCTCATACTTTTCAGTGCGAAAAATTTAACTTTTCAAAAAAATTTCCACTATGGCCACTCTAACCCACACCTGTCAATTGAAACACACTCTTTGCAGCATTTTATTAGCTCCGCTATTAAATTTATATTTCCGTTGTTTTATTTTTACAAAATTGTACAGTTACCAATTTAAAACTGAAAAACAAAATTGTCATAAATACCATATATTGAAGACCATACAATTCCCAAGGGGAATATAAGTCTTTACTAAAAGTGAATATTGATGAAAGGTGCTTATTGGGTTATAATTAACCCAGGTTATTTAACATTGTTTTTTTGCTGGCATCATTTTTGGGAATGAAGAAAATAAAATTGGAGCTCGCTTCAGGAAAGTGGGAGTGTGGCAAATAAGGCGCAGGGGTAAGGGCACAGTACACGGGACCTGGAATTATAATTAACATTTGGCCAAAATTGTTTTGCCAATTAAGGAAGGAGAAACTTGAATTCAACTGAATTAAAAAAAATACTATCTATATATATAAAAATGGTGGCAAAAATGTATAGTAATTCATCAATTGAGAACGGTTGGACCGATTTTGCTGAAATTTTTTTTCAGTTGTTCGTAATTGCCATGAGAAGGTTCATGCAAAAGAAAATTTTGGGAAATTCCTCGGGAAAAGCCGGAAAATTGCTAAAACCGAAAATTGCTTTTTTGTATGGAATTGTGTGTGCAATTCGAATGGAAAAATAAAATTTTTTTTTGGAAAATTCCGGAAAAATTAGAAACATTTCAATACTATTTTTCGATGAAATTTTGCTTTTTGTCGTACGATTTGATAGTTTTGAACGATGTAACTTGCGAAAAATTTCGTATAATTATTCCGAAACGACTTTTCGAATGGAAAAGTAGATAAATTGTCGGTGGAAAATTCGGAAAATTAGATTTTTTCGATAATGGAAAATTAAATTTTTGTCGATTTTCGAACAATTATGACTTTTCGAATGGAAAATAGAAAAAACTGGAAAACTCGGAAAATTCCAGAAAAAATCGAAAAATTTGGATGCCTTTGACGAAATCTTCCATTGTATCGCTTGATTTAATGATTTCAGACGACGTAAAGGTGCAAAATTCATTGTGTTGCTGAAAAATTTCGAATTATTGTGAAATATATAAATATAAAAATAGTGTGAAAAATTTATAGTAATTTATCAAGAGAGAACGTTGGCCCAGTTTGCTCTATTTTTTTCAATATTGGCAGGAATTTTTTATACGTCAAAATTTTGGGAAAATCCTTAGGAAAAGCCGGGAAATTTGAGTGCAATTGTTACGAAATGGCTTTTCGAATGCAAAAATAGAAAATTATTAGGGTAAAACTCGGAAAATTCCGGAAATGCGCAAAAAATTTGATTTGTTTATCGACGAAATTTTGCAGTTTTCGCATGATTTTATGGAAATTTTAACGAGATAAATAATGTCTCTATATTTATATAAAAATGGTGTTATAGTAATTCATATCTATATATATAAAAATGGTGGCAAAATTGTATAGTAATTCTTCAATTGAGAACGGCTGGGCCTATTTTGCTCAAACTTTTTTTCAGTTGTTCGTTATTGCCAGGAGCAGGTTTATGTGAAAGAAAATTTGAAAAAATTGGAAAAATCGAAAATTGTCTTTTTGTATGGAATTTTGTGTGTAATTGTTACAGAATGGCTTTTCGAATAGAAAAATGGAAAAATTTTGCTGCTTGAAAAAATTAGGTTTATTGAGAAATCTATATGTATAAAAACGGTGTAAACAGTGTGTAGTAATTCATCAAGAGAGAACGAATGGCCTATTTTGCTCAAATTTTATTCAATTCTTCGTAATTGGTATGAGGGTTTTATGCAAGATAATTTTGTGAAAATCCTTCGAAAAATTCGGGAAATTGAGAAAATCGAAAATTGGTTTTTTTGTATGGAATTTTGTGTGCATTTGTTACGGAATGGCTTTTCGAAATTTTGTTGACAAAATTTTGCAATTTTCGCATGAAAATTTCGGTTAAATGTGGGTTGGTAACGAGAAAAATAATATTTAAATAAAATATCCGTCGAACCCGATGGGATGTGCGGCAATCTGCTGTCGACATTGGGAATACCAGCGTCAAATCGTTCGGTGCAAGTAGCATTCGATCGGGAATTTTAACGGGAGCAAGACTATAATCTAAATGAGCTGGCCGGAAGAGTTCGAACAAATGTGCCGCTGTTAAATACCGAGTAAAATAACGTGTACGATTCACGATGAAACTGGAGGCATCTGCTTTCTCGATGCTACGAGTGGGACAGCCAAGACATTTTTTGTTGATTCCGGCAACAATGTGGTCAAGATTTCAAATAACGTTAGCCGCTGCATCCTCTGGCATAGCTGCCACATTGTTGGAAGGCATTCAAACTGCAAAATCCGCTTTAAAACTTTCGATGAATATTATCACGGTTGGAAAGCCAAAGTACACAATGCCCAAGAATTTGGCAACGGCGAAGTAGATGCAGGAATGCCAAATCAACAATTCGGATGAATGCGCGATAACGACTAAACGAGCTTTGGAAGTAGTTGACCGAACGATAAAGGATTTACGAGGGGATTTAAAACGATTTGGTGGGGCTATGATTTTGCTCAAAATGTCTAATTCTGCTGATTTACTAAAACCATGCTTGAAAACGTTGTCAATGTCAAGAAGTTGTAATTGACCAAAAAATTAGGGGCTGATTCCAGAACCTCCCATCTTCTGCTGAATTCCCGAAACAACTGCTAGCGCTTGGCAATGGCCAAATTCGGGTTGATGTTTCGACTGAATTGATAGCGTTCCCTGCAAATTTTTGCCAGTTCACAAGTCATGACATTGCACACAATTATAAAAATCTCGATTGGATTAATTTACGGGCAGTATGTTACTAGCAGAGAAGACTAAAGACATCAATAGCTAGAATTTCAAATTAGAAAGTCGCTTGAGAACTGCATTCGTACAAATCTGTTTACAGCGTGACCGTAGAGGATGAAGCGACCAACAATCCGACAGAATTTTCCACTCGCTTAATATGCTGCATAATTTACAGATAAAGGTGGGATCGATCATAATCATATTGCGGAATCTGAATCAACCGAAATTGTGCAACGGTACGCGGTTCTCCGTCAAGAATCTGATAAAAAATGTGATTTCAGACGATCATAAATAACAAATTCAAAGAAGAGGAAGTCCTTATCTTACGATCATCCATTCCAATTCCCCGACGACAATCAAGAAATCGCGAGGCCAATCGTTGAAAGTATGTGAGATAGTTAAGGCATAAAATTGGGGCGAGACGAAGTTCGCCGGGTCTGCTAGTTTACATATATAAACATATAAAATATTATTAATTTTTTTTGGTTTATACCAAATTATTAGACCTTGCTGTGCAAATACCTATAGGTATACAAGGAAAAGAAAAATAAAAATCTTAATTGCAGCTTTAATCCTCGACATGAGTAAAGAAAAATATAATATATATAATATATTAGACCTGGCGTTAAAAAGTTTTTTTTTGGAATCTTGAGTGTGGGTAGCGATTAAAAAATGCGATTTGATGCCAAAATTGATGTATAAACTTGATCGTTTATACTTATTTATATTCCTACTTACCTTTGTTCATATCTTTATACTTACCTTTATACTTACTTTATATTTACCTTTATATTTATACTTACCGTTGTACTTAGTTGTATACTTTGTACTTATGCATTCTCAACCCTAATGTACTACAATTGTGAATTGATTCTATTTATCTTTGCCATAAAAGTAATACACATACATGTAAAACTAAGCTAAGGAAATGAATTGTAAAGATGAAATGTAAAATGTAAAGTTAGCAATCTATTAAGGAAAATGCACTTCTTTGCATTATCTCATAGCGAGTAGTCCACTATCTGAATTCCAATTAAACTTAATTTATAACGTTCAACGAAGTTAAATCGCTTTCACTTTATAATTACGCCTGGTAAGGTATATCCTGCTGCCCCCACAGATCTTTGGTTTGCTCTAATTCCTTTGAATTCTTGTCTTCCCACTCTAATACAATTTCTCATTGCTGAGAAATTGCATAAACCTAAAGATCGGTTTTATTATTTCACAGCTAAACCATTATCAGGTGTAACTGGCCCTAAACCATACAGTCCACATCTTATAAAATCCACAACAGGAGATTGATTGGATTTAACGCTCTTGTCTTCAACCGCTCTCTAAACGCTGAAGCCAACCACCTCTTGCCCCTTTAGCACAAACACTTACGTTTGTTCATGGTCCTTCGATAGAGACGATCCAGCGTCACAACATTGTTCTCATCACCGACTTAACGCCACTCAGCAAAACGATGAGTAGTTTAGTCTATTCGCAGAGACGGTAAGTGAACAATATATGTTCATGTTAATGTGCGCTATAATTACATGCTGCGAAACAACACAATCGTATGTTTTTTTAGTTGTGCAAATCGACAAAAAATTTGCTTAAAATCGCATATATGAATTGAATTTGACTAAAAGGTTCATGAAAAATACGAAAAGTTAGATAAATTCAATTAGTTCGAGAAAAAAAGAGACATCTAAAATATAGTAACAAACAAAAAAAAACTACATAAAACCTAAAATTTAATATAGTTAGAAAAAAAACGAGAAAAACGTCACGAATTAAAATAAGTCCACAAATTCGTACTGCAAATTGGGAGAAATATTTATCCGAAGAAGGAGAAAAATTCATCACCACAAAGATTAAAAGTAAGTCCATTCTTTGTTGCTTACTAAAATTAGAAACTTTTTTTTTTTTGCGTTTTGAAAAAGACACCCTAATGGGTACCGTTGCATTTGTTAGCAAAAGTCTTTAAAAGCGACGAAAATTGCCAAAAACCTAAGCTAATAAGAAAAATAACGGTCGCGACAGACAAACAAAATTGCATAACCCTTTCCGACCGTATACGCACAATTGTGCGTATAAGTTTAATTCCTCTTTACTCAACAACCTGTTGTCAAATTGTGTTAATCTCTGAAATACATGATTGTTTATGCTTTAGTTTTAAAGAAATCCAAAAAGTACCGATATTTGTTTTCGTAGTTGTCGTAAATTTTCATTTTTCGTGTGGCATTTTGCGCATTTGAGAAAATGAGTCGGAAGAGTAATTACTGAAATCTATTAAAATTATTAAAATTTTGAAATTTATCATAAAATAAGCGGTTTTACGTTCAGAACATTACAAAACTTTAAGTAGAAATTGTTTTCCAGTTTTGATTTTGTAATTTAATTTGTCTTTTACCAACTTTTATATTAAGTGCAACAATTGTGCGTATCTTTAAAATAAAGGATAATAGAATAATTTGATAAAATTATATACTTTATTGCTTTTTCGGAACATTAAAACAGCAGATTCCAAAATTTTGCAAAATTTCAACCAACAGTTTTTGCTTAGGTCGGAAAGGGATAAACAAAAAACTTCATAATTATTAAGCTTGATGATAATACTCTTCATCATCACAAAAAACGCATACTTCGCTGTTCCCTAACAGCCAATGCAGCATGTAGAAGTTCTGCCATATTTTGACGACTTGTTGCTTACCACTTTCGCTGAGAGAAAACATCATAACGATGCCGTACGCGTTTGCTTTGGACCAATAGAATAGCTGTCTCATTTACTGTGTTGCTTGTTGCCTTATACTCAGAGATAAGGTATAACAAGCGTCTCTTCTCGATCGTTCATACTAAATGCCCTTGCAATATATCACAGAGAGGTTTCGTACAGGTTCTCTTGCGCATAGATCTCAGCTACAGCTTGGATGAATATTTGAGTTAACTACGAGAGTTAGCTGTCTCTGCCAAAAAAGAAAACAGCCAATACTTTTAGCTCAGAGCTGTGGAACATAATATGCTAATCCTATACAGTGATACACAAAAGTTAACGTCTATTCTATCACCATACATATATATTTATGGAAAAAAAAATAATATATCTTGCACTTTGAAAGTTTAAATAAATTAATAAATTAATTATTTAAAAGAAGAACAAAATAAAATAAATAAAATTTACGCTACAATAACCGAACTATACGCTACAATAATAAGACTATATAACAATTTAAAAATTTTGGAAATATAGGCACAAAATTAAAATAAATTTTACTACAAATATCCAACAAACAACAATAGCATGCATCAACAAATTTATTTAAACAAATTTATCATTTATGTCTCTTAATTTGCTTCTGAATTTTATCAAACCAAATTAAAAACTTATTTATATAAGCTCGTTTGTCCCAATTCATACTTAATTAAATAAAAAATTTTAAGTGTATTTGTGTTTTTGTTAGTCGATCTTACATTACATTATATTAATTTACGTTAAGTGTATCGAAGTGATACAACAAATTCGGCTCAAGATCAGAAAAGTGTTATATTATTTATTGTTTGATATTTTTGGTCAAATTCAGTGTGTCACGCACTAGGATGACGCGTTTCGAACTCCATGACGAGTTCATCTTCAGACCCCTTTGTGACTAACTGATGCACAATGGTACATCATCAGCTGTATATATATCTACAATTATGCCAAACATATGCATGTGAAGTAGATATCAGCCGAAAATGTCCAGCATAGTTATGAATTTGACCATTCACAATCAAACATGAGAATGGAGGATATTTTATCCCCACGATTCCCTTTTTACCTCACAAAGCTCAAGCTTTACCATGGCTTTTCACCACAAAACTCAAGCTTTTTTACAAGGTTTGTTGTTAAACTAAGCTTACTATTGTTACTGAGCATATACAGTGTTTGCTCATTACTAACTACTAAGCATATATAGTTTGTTAGGCCGTGCCGTGCAGTGTATGTGTATTTGTGTTTTTGTTAGTCGATCTTACATTACATTATATTAATTTACGTTAAGTGTATCGAAGTGATACAACAAATTCGGCTCAAGATCAGAAAAGTGTTATATTATTTATTGTTTGATATTTTTGGTCAAATTCAGTGTGTCACGCACTAGGATGACGCGTTTCGAACTCCATGACGAGTTCATCTTCAGACCCCTTTGTGACTAACTGATGCACAATGGTACATCATCAGCTGTATATATATCTACAATTATGCCAAACATATGCATGTGAAGTAGATATCAGCCGAAAATGTCCAGCATAGTTATGAATTTGACCATTCACAATCAAACTCAAATTTTAAGTGAACAGCTGCAAACAATATTTAACAACATACTACATAACTGCATAACATTTACAACGAAAATTTTAAAAAATATAATAATTTTGATTGATCATAATAAATTTGAAAGCGAGTCTCTAAAGATCTACTGCAGAAAGAGAAATTAAATCAGAGCAATTGAATCAGAGAGTTTTTATTAAAAAAAACTTTAATATTTTTCGGTTTTTAACAGAAAACAGCACGATATTTCTCGGTTTATACAACATACAATTTAACTTATCATACAACTACAAAAAATACAGTACAATACTTAAAGCTACAAATAGAACGATTTGGGAAAAAGTTTATCATTCAATTCATCATCAGACTACGATAACCTGAAATACACATACAATAATAACAACTCACGAACTAATTATAACCTATCATACATTAAACATTTGCTGCAGAAAGATTGCAAATGTATGGATCTGTTGAATTTTCTAAATCATCACGCAACGGTTTGAAACCAAATTGAACATTTAAATTGAAAATCTAAAAATATATTGATTTTCGACCGCAATATCTGAAATAAATTTATACTTTTTAAATTCGTTTTACTGATTTCGCGCATTCAGTTTGGGTATTATTGAGGGTTACTAATGTGAACATTCTGAAAATATATTAAGATAAAACATTGCTATTGCCTTACTTACAACTTAACCAACAATTCTGGTCCGGATATATCCGATAAAACTTTTCTTAAACTTTTAAAATTTCAAAATTTTAGTGTCTCTTATTTTCGCTTATTTTCGCTTAATCGCATATGATTTGATTCGTCTCCGACTCAATAAGAGATATATAGTGAATTTCTAATCAAAATTGTAGATTAAACAATTTATCAACGCATATTCTAAATTTTACTACTGCTAGTAGTTCAATCCCAAGTTTACTTTCTCGCTTCTGAATAAAATTCAAAAATGCCTAAAACTCCGGAGGAATCCCAAACTACAGCAAATAAAGAGCCACCGGTCATGTCCGCTACAACTGGCAATGAAGTCACTGGGACTTCTAGAGCTCATGAGCGCTACTTATTTGATTGCGATCATCTAATAATGCTCTGCTCAAATATTAAAAAAATTAATATTGAAGAGCAAACAGACACACTAATTGAAATTAGGTTAGATGAGTTAGAGAAATGGTGGAAGCGAACGCAAACCACATATGAATATCTCCTATTATCGCCAGAATCCTCAAATTCCAGAGATTTTCGTGAAAATGCGAAACTTAATTTCAATGTTTGCTCCGAAACTTATTACATCGCAAGATCTCACTTATTAGATTTGCTCAGAATGTCTAGTGGACACAGTCGCCCCTCCGATGCAACAAGATTTTCTATCAATCCCACTTCTATGCATCAAACAGATTCCGAACGTCTACACACCACGACTGATAGCTCTTATGTTTATATCAAAGTTCCTCCCTGCGATACAGAGGTATTTGAAGGCGGTTACGAAGAATGGCCAGCATTTCGTGACATGTTCACAGCTGTATATGGTAACCACCCCAAACTCTCTCGGGCCCAAAAGCTTTACCATCTTCGGAATAAAACTAAGGGTAATGCTGGAGCTATCGTGAAAAGGTATTCGTTATGCAACGAAAATTTTGAATTAGCGTGGAACGCTCTCAAGTCCCGATATGAAAACAAACGCGTTTTAGTCGACAAGCAATTAAACAATTTATTCAATATTCCTGTGGCTACAGCAGAGAATAGTGAATCTATTCAAAAGATTCAAACCGCAGTTAACGATTGTTTGTCGACACTCAAATCTCTTGACGTTTCTACCAAGGGATGGGACCCAATACTAATACACCTGATATCAACAAAACTTCCAGATGAGACACTCTCTCTTTGGGAGCAATCGCTCAAAAGTCATAGAGAACTACCTACTTGGGTTCAAATGGATGAGTTTCTCATAAATAGATACGAAGTTGTTGAGCGGATATCGAGTATCAAAAGTACTAAAGATAATCGCAACCCAACTCAATCCTTGCATAAATCTAACGTACAAACATATTTATCTCAGGATAAACTAAATTCAGCTTGTTTACTGTGCGAAGAAGACCACAGCATTCGAACTTGTCCCGAATTTAAAAAATTCACTACACAGCAAAGGACCGACTTCGTGTACAAAAATAAATACTGCAAGAATTGCTTATCCTCAAGCCATACCAAAGGTAATTGCAAAATCGAAAAAACGTGCTTAATTTGCAAGAAAACTCACCAAACATTGCTCCATATCAGGTCTGCTTCAAACCCCAACACATCCAACAGTGGATCTTCTCGCGATAATAAGCCTCACTCTTCACAAAGCTCACAATATCGTGACAATCAGCCCAGTTCCTCCTCTCAAGCAAATCCTTCCCAAGTCCAAGCTAATTTTTCGTCAAACGACGAAACTATTTTACTTCGAACGGCATTAGTTCAAATTCAGCACAGAGGAGATTTGTTTACAACAAGAGCTTTAATCGACCCAGTAAATGCTATTGTGTTGCCAAAAGTTACAAGGCGCATTCCTGCCGTATCGTTCCAAGTTGCTTATCCTGAAGAATTGCAACAGTTGGATTTAGCTGACCCCTTTTCAATCAATCTTCTCCCATAGATTTAATATTAGGCAACGGTTCTGAACGCTTCATTAACTTAGAAGGAATAAAAAAAAAATATTTGTGGGGATACATCAGCCTACAATACCATATTTGGATGGGTTTTAAGTGGTCCCATGAAATCTGAACAAGTTCAGTGTTTTACGACCAACGTTGTTCAGTCCGATGGACCGGATCTTAACGATCTCATAAAAAAATTCTGGGAACAGGAAGAAGTTCCAAGTTTAAAACAAATTTCCGACGCAGATAGCTTTTGTGAAGATTACTATCAAAAGACTACAACCCGACAAAGTGATGGTAGATATGTTGTAAGGCTACCGTTTAAGGATGAATTTCCCAAAACCATTTCTCTTGGTTCTTCACGTTTTCTTGCTCTTGGTCAGTTTACCCGTTTAGAACAGACTTTATCAAAAAATCCTGAACTCAAGGAACAATATAAGAGCGTTCTCAATGAGTATTTAGATCTCGGCCACATGGAACCAGCTTCCCCAACAGAAATAAACTCAGGAAATAGTTACAGTTCGTTTTACCTTCCACATCATGCTGTCGTACGCCCTGAGCATAAGACAACCGAAGTTCGAGTTGTCTTTAATGCGTCCCGCAAGACTAAATCAGGATTTTCTCTAAATGATGTCTTACACACAGGCCCAACACTTCAAAAAGATTTAGTTTCCACTATTCTTAGCTGGCGAAAATACAAGTATGTATTCAGCGGCGATACCCAAAAAATGAATCGCCAAATACTTGTTAACCCCGCTGACAGAGTATACCAAAAAATTTTGCACCAACAAGACAACTCTAGTCCAATTTTGGACTTTCAACTCAACACGGTGACATTTGGTATAAATTGCGCGCCTTATCTCGCAATATGCACTCTCAAACAGTTTGCTATTGATTCAGAAGCCACACATCCCTTAGGTGCCAACATTATACGTAATGAAACTTATGTTGACGATATCCTTTCAGGAGGATTCTCAATAGAGGAAGCAATCAAAAAGCAGGAACAACTTATTGCTATTCTGAACTCAGCTGGTTTTCCTTTGAAAAAGATAACAGCTAACGACGATCAGTTGCTGTCTCATTTGCCCTCTGAGGACCTTCAACAAGTGTGGTTAGAAGGAACAGGTTGGGATGGTGAAATTAGCACGGACACTCTAAAACTTTGGAAACAATTTCTAAATGATCTCCCTCACATAGATTCTCTAAATATACCGCGTTGGATTCAATATAGCCCTTCGGATGTCATTCAAATTCACGGGTTTTGTGATTCTTCTAAAGGGGCTTTCTGCGCGTGCGTATATATTCGCTGTCAAACTGGTACACCGGTAGTTTTCTCGAATTTATTAATTGCCAAAAGCAAAGTAGCTCCCCTCCATCCAGTTTGCCTACCGCGTTTAGAACTCAATGGCGCAGTTTTACTAGCAAAGTTGATTAAATATACAAAATCCACCTTCAATCTCGAAAGTAGTGAAACAGTCCTATGGACCGATTCTTCAATTGTGCTTGGTTGGCTTTCTAAACCTCCTTGGTCGTGGGAAACATACGTTGCTAATAGGACTGGACAAATACACGAAATGGTTCCGCAGGCATGTTGGCGTCATGTACCAACTCATGATAACCCAGCTGATCTTGGGACTCGAGGTCTTAGACCACAAGATCTTGTTCACAATTCTCTCTGGTGGAATGGACCAACTTGGCTCACTAACCCCCCAGCAACATGGCCAAATAGAAATCCATTAAACGACCTCAAGGAACCTCTTAAAATTCAGTCACTTCAAGTTACCGTTGAACAAGAGGATATTTTAAATCGTTTTTCATCGTACACGCGAGCACTAAGAGTTTTGTCTTATGTGTACCGATTTTACCACAGAACTCATGCCAACCACAGAAGTAATTATACTTTCTCGTCGAAATGCCTCAGTCATAATGAAATTCACTTTATAAAGTTTCGATTAATATCTCTTGCTCAATCGTATCACTACAAAGATGAATACGATGCGCTCAGAAACTCCCAAGCAATTCCTGACAAAAGCACTTTAAAGACATTGAATCCATTCCTGGATGACAAGTGCGTTCTTCGCGTAAATGGTAGATTATCAGATTCACCCCTCCCTTACAATGAACGTCATCCAATAATATTGCCAGGAAATTCACGGTTTTGCCATCTCTATTTGTCTCATTTACATCTTTTCCTAGCACATGCAGAATGCAATCTCATGTGCAGAATGGTACAAACCGAATTTTATATCTCTCGCCTAAAACGCAGAATTAAAGCCATTACATACAAATGCAAGACTTGCCTCACTTATAAGCAAAGGCAATGTACCCAAATAATGGCTCCCCTACCACCAGAAAGGTGTACGATTACGCCACCCTTTCACACTACCGGTATAGATTTTGCCGGCCCATTTGAATTGAAAACTTCTACTATTCGTCAAGCCATAATAGTAAAAGGATATGTAAGCGTCTTTGTATGCTTTTCCACTAAGGCGATCCATCTCGAAGCCTGCTCAGAACTTACTTCTGCGGCATTTGAGGCCGCATTCGCTCGATTCGTTGGGAGGCGAGGACTCCCCCATAGGGTAGTTTCCGACAACGGCCGAAATTTTATCGGAGCTAGCAGAACCCTTCTCCGTGAATTCAGACAGTTTCTTAACAGTTCAGCCGACGATATTTCTCAAAAGTATGCTACTCATGGCTTTGAATGGAGTTTCATTCCTCCTCACGCACCTCACATGCTCGGCCTTTGGGAGGCCGCCGTAAAGAGTTTTAAATTTCATTTTAAAAGAATTGCCGGCTCTCATAAATTCACTTTCGAGCAATTCACAACTGTTCTCGCTCGAATAGAGGGAGTGTTAAACTCTCGCCCAATCTCCGCAATGTCGGAAGATCCCAATGACCTAACAGCGTTAACTCCCGGTCATTTTCTCAAAGGTGCGCCAATGCTAGCATTACCCGATCTAGCACCCACAAGGTTATCTCTCATCAACCGTTGGTTGAAACTAAAAGCGCTGCATCACGAATTTGCAATTCGATGGAAAGAAGACTACCTCAAGTCACTGCATAAGCGCTATAAGTGGAAAAATTCCACTCCCAACCTTAAAACTGGCGACCTAGTGGTAGTTATGGATGATCTGCTGCCCCCAAGCGAATGGCGATTGGGAAGAATAGAAAACCCTCACCACGGAACCGACAACAAAGTTCGTGTAGCAGACGTGCGAACCTCAAATGGAGTAATAACACGGCCTATAGTCAAATTATGTTACTTACCTTTTAACGATCCTGAAAATTCAATGTAAAACTAAATAGAAAGAGTACATTAAAGTTTGCGGTTACATCTCATACTCCACTACAATGGAGAACCATTTCAATCTAATACTTCTGTCCATTATATTATTTCAGACACAGCCAACAACGGGAATCAGATGTATACCGATGCATGTTGTGTAAATCGTACCACTCCATACGATTCTGCCACAAATTCCTAAGAATGGACGCTAAAGAGAGGAACCGTGTGATACGGCAGTACGAGTACTGCATAAATTGCCTTGCCCGCAGCCATACTTTACGAAAGTGTCAGTCCCAGAATACGTGCCGAAAGTGTAAGCACTATCATCATACTCTCTTACATACACCAACCGAGCCGAGAATTGCACCACCTATGAAGAAGTATAAGAAGCAACACCACAAGCCGAAACAAACCTCAAGTACTGAAAAGCCAGGCCCCGATACACACTTGCTCTCCGAGGCTATACGGTCGCTGGCAACAGTTTTGTGTGCAACTTCACCATCTTTACCGGGCCGGCGGCATGTATAAACTTGATCGTTTATACTTATTTATATTCCTACTTACCTTTGTTCATATCTTTATACTTACCTTTATACTTACTTTATATTTACCTTTATATTTATACTTACCGTTGTACTTAGTTGTATACTTTGTACTTATGAATTCTCAACCCTAATGTACTACAATTGTGAATTGATTCTATTTATCTTTGCCATAAAAGTAATACACATACATGTAAAACTAAGCTAAGGAAATGAATTGTAAAGATGAAATGTAAAATGTAAAGTTAGCAATCTATTAAGGAAAATGCACTTCTTTGCATTACCTCATAGCGAGTAGTCCACTATCTGAATTCCAATTAAACTTAATTTATAACGTTCAACGAAGTTAAATCGCTTTCACTTTATAATTACGCCTGGTAAGGTATATCCTGCTGCCCCACAGATCTTTGGTTTGCTCTAATTCCTTTGAATTCTTGTCTTCCCACTCTAATACAATTTCTCATTGCTGAGAAATTTTATAAACCTAAAGATCGGTTTTATTATTTCACAGCTAAGCCATTATCAGGTGTAACTGGCCCTAAACCATACAGTCCACATCTTATAAAATCCACAACATCCAGCACTAGCAGGAGATTGATTGGATTTAACGCTCTTGTCTTCAACCGCTCTCTAAACGCTGAAGCCAACCACCTCTTGCCCCTTTAGCACAAACACTTACGTTTGTTCAATTGATATAGCAAATTTTCATGCTGATCGGATGGTGCCAACCGGAATTCGTCATCATCATCACCAATATAATGGTCTTTATCAGACTCAGACCATCTTTTCTTTTATTTCTGTGTCTACATGTGGGTCAAAAAGACAACTGCAACTGTTTCCTTCAATAAATACCACTGGTGGTGCCGTATATTTTCCAAAAGCACTGTATATATTTTTCGTATCAAAACAGCAAATAATCCTCTTTATTAGTTGCATAATACTATTTGGACTATAGAGACTTACTAAAAAAAATTCACATATTACGAGTTCCACTCAACTGAATCGCGGAAATTTTTTGCGTTTCCACGAATCCAGCTCTGTGAAAACTCTAGGCGTTAAATGGAATGCCATTACGGATTCTTTTTCTTATTCATTTTCCGATATACAACTCGATACACTAGTAACTAAACGAAAGGTCCTATCTACTATAGCCCGACTCTATGACCCAGTAGGGTGGATAACACCGATTGTGATCAAAGCAAAGCTTCTTATGCAACAAGTGTGGTTAGAAGGAACAGGTTGGGATGGTGAAATTAGCACGGACACTCTAAAACTTTGGAAACAATTTCTAAATGATCTCCCTCACATAGATTCTCTAAATATACCGCGTTGGATTCAATATAGCCCTTCGGATGTCATTCAAATTCACGGGTTTTGTGATTCTTCTAAAGGGGCTTTCTGCGCGTGCGTATATATTCGCTGTCAAACTGGTACACCGGTAGTTTTCTCGAATTTATTAATTGCCAAAAGCAAAGTAGCTCCCCTCCATCCAGTTTGCCTACCGCGTTTAGAACTCAATGGCGCAGTTTTACTAGCAAAGTTGATTAAATATACAAAATCCACCTTCAATCTCGAAAGTAGTGAAACAGTCCTATGGACCGATTCTTCAATTGTGCTTGGTTGGCTTTCTAAACCTCCTTGGTCGTGGGAAACATACGTTGCTAATAGGACTGGACAAATACACGAAATGGTTCCGCAGGCATGTTGGCGTCATGTACCAACTCATGATAACCCAGCTGATCTTGGGACTCGAGGTCTTAGACCACAAGATCTTGTTCACAATTCTCTCTGGTGGAATGGACCAACTTGGCTCACTAACCCCCCAGCAACATGGCCAAAAAGAAATCCATTAAACGACCTCAAGGAACCTCTTAAAATTCAGTCACTTCAAGTTACCGTTGAACAAGAGGATATTTTAAATCGTTTTTCATCGTACACGCGAGCACTAAGAGTTTTGTCTTATGTGTACCGATTTTACCACAGAACTCATGCCAACCACAGAAGTAATTATACTTTCTCGTCGAAATGCCTCAGTCATAATGAAATTCACTTTATAAAGTTTCGATTAATATCTCTTGCTCAATCGTATCACTACAAAGATGAATACGATGCGCTCAGAAACTCCCAAGCAATTCCTGACAAAAGCACTTTAAAGACATTGAATCCATTCCTGGATGACAAGTGCGTTCTTCGCGTAAATGGTAGATTATCAGATTCACCCCTCCCTTACAATGAACGTCATCCAATAATATTGCCAGGAAATTCACGGTTTTGCCATCTCTATTTGTCTCATTTACATCTTTTCCTAGCACATGCAGAATGCAATCTCATGTGCAGAATGGTACAAACCGAATTTTATATCTCTCGCCTAAAACGCAGAATTAAAGCCATTACATACAAATGCAAGACTTGCCTCACTTATAAGCAAAGGCAATGTACCCAAATAATGGCTCCCCTACCACCAGAAAGGTGTACGATTACGCCACCCTTTCACACTACCGGTATAGATTTTGCCGGCCCATTTGAATTGAAAACTTCTACTATTCGTCAAGCCATAATAGTAAAAGGATATGTAAGCGTCTTTGTATGCTTTTCCACTAAGGCGATCCATCTCGAAGCCTGCTCAGAACTTACTTCTGCGGCATTTGAGGCCGCATTCGCTCGATTCGTTGGGAGGCGAGGACTCCCCCATAGGGTAGTTTCCGACAACGGCCGAAATTTTATCGGAGCTAGCAGAACCCTTCTCCGTGAATTCAGACAGTTTCTTAACAGTTCAGCCGACGATATTTCTCAAAAGTATGCTACTCATGGCTTTGAATGGAGTTTCATTCCTCCTCACGCACCTCACATGCTCGGCCTTTGGGAGGCCGCCGTAAAGAGTTTTAAATTTCATTTTAAAAGAATTGCCGGCTCTCATAAATTCACTTTCGAGCAATTCACAACTGTTCTCGCTCGAATAGAGGGAGTGTTAAACTCTCGCCCAATCTCCGCAATGTCGGAAGATCCCAATGACCTAACAGCGTTAACTCCCGGTCATTTTCTCAAAGGTGCGCCAATGCTAGCATTACCCGATCTAGCACCCACAAGGTTATCTCTCATCAACCGTTGGTTGAAACTAAAAGCGCTGCATCACGAATTTGCAATTCGATGGAAAGAAGACTACCTCAAGTCACTGCATAAGCGCTATAAGTGGAAAAATTCCACTCCCAACCTTAAAACTGGCGACCTAGTGGTAGTTATGGATGATCTGCTGCCCCCAAGCGAATGGCGATTGGGAAGAATAGAAAACCCTCACCACGGAACCGACAACAAAGTTCGTGTAGCAGACGTGCGAACCTCAAATGGAGTAATAACACGGCCTATAGTCAAATTATGTTACTTACCTTTTAACGATCCTGAAAATTCAATGTAAAACTAAATAGAAAGAGTACATTAAAGTTTGCGGTTACATCTCATACTCCACTACAATGGAGAACCATTTCAATCTAATACTTCTGTCCATTATATTATTTCAGACACAGCCAACAACGGGAATCAGATGTATACCGATGCATGTTGTGTAAATCGTACCACTCCATACGATTCTGCCACAAATTCCTAAGAATGGACGCTAAAGAGAGGAACCGTGTGATACGGCAGTACGAGTACTGCATAAATTGCCTTGCCCGCAGCCATACTTTACGAAAGTGTCAGTCCCAGAATACGTGCCGAAAGTGTAAGCACTATCATCATACTCTCTTACATACACCAACCGAGCCGAGAATTGCACCACCTATGAAGAAGTATAAGAAGCAACACCACAAGCCGAAACAAACCTCAAGTACTGAAAAGCCAGGCCCCGATACACACTTGCTCTCCGAGGCTATACGGTCGCTGGCAACAGTTTTGTGTGCAACTTCACCATCTTTACCGGGCCGGCGGCATGTATAAACTTGATCGTTTATACTTATTTATATTCCTACTTACCTTTGTTCATATCTTTATACTTACCTTTATACTTACTTTATATTTACCTTTATATTTATACTTACCGTTGTACTTAGTTGTATACTTTGTACTTATGAATTCTCAACCCTAATGTACTACAATTGTGAATTGATTCTATTTATCTTTGCCATAAAAGTAATACACATACATGTAAAACTAAGCTAAGGAAATGAATTGTAAAGATGAAATGTAAAATGTAAAGTTAGCAATCTATTAAGGAAAATGCACTTCTTTGCATTACCTCATAGCGAGTAGTCCACTATCTGAATTCCAATTAAACTTAATTTATAACGTTCAACGAAGTTAAATCGCTTTCACTTTATAATTACGCCTGGTAAGGTATATCCTGCTGCCCCCACAGATCTTTGGTTTGCTCTAATTCCTTTAAATTCTTGTCTTCCCACTCTAATACAATTTCTCATTGCTGAGAAATTGTATAAACCTAAAGATCGGTTTTATTATTTTACAGCTAAACCATTATCAGGTGTAACTGGCCCTAAACCATACAGTCCACATCTTATAAAATCCACAACATCCAGCACTAGCAGGAGATTGATTGGATTTAACGCTCTTGTCTTCAACCGCTCTCTAAACGCTGAAGCCAACCACCTCTTGCCCCTTTAGCACAAACACTTACGTTTGTTCAATTGATATAGCAAATTTTCATGCTGATCGGATGGTGCCAACCGGAATTCGTCATCATCATCACCAATATAATGGTCTTTATCAGACTCAGACCATCTTTTCTTTTATTTCTGTGTCTACATGTGGGTCAAAAAGACAACTGCAACTGTTTCCTTCAATAAATACCACTGGTGGTGCCGTATATTTTCCAAAAGCACTGTATATATTTTTCGTATCAAAACAGCAAATAATCCTCTTTATTAGTTGCATAATACTATTTGGACTATAGAGACTTACTAAAAAAAATTCACATATTACGAGTTCCACTCAACTGAATCGCAGAAATTTTTAAGTGTGTGTGAAAACTATACATTTTTGGACAATAGATGTCCTTGTACATGAATCTGGCATTTGACGTCACTCCAGGCGCATGAAATGTGAAACTGGGAATGCTACCACAAAAAAATATAAATGCAAGTTGTATTAGTCCTCTACAATCATGTTGAATATGTACTTTCGGTAAATATTAAACACAAAAGGGCCGGTATTTGCAGCAGTTGTATTAAAAAATATAATTTATAATGAATTCAGAATATAAATGTTTAGCAAATAGTCGTAGACTGATTGAGCTACTGTAGAACCAGTTAAATCTTCAATGCTGGGGATAGCTGTAAATTTTTCATAGTTCTATGACGTCTGCCCAGTAGCCAAACGATCAACTTTATCTATTCCAGCAATTGTGGGCCGGTCCCGTTGCATGATGTTTAAAACAAGCGACTACATTTTTCTTACACAGCCAGCCCCCTCGATGTTGTCGACAGCAACGTCGCAGTATAAGTGTCGAGTCAATCGTCATGTCTAGTAAAAGCTTCTCAAACAGTGACGTTCGCATTCGTCGATAAACCAGTAGGTGCCGTAAGTTAAGAATCTAAAAATAGAAAGCATTTTAAATTACAACGACGCGGGAAGCTATCCTATACCTCATTTACGGGGTGTAAAGGGAAATTAAGTTTTTTAAGTAAGTGGGAAATAGCTTTCCGTCCCAAATATATAAATAAAATACTAATACTAAATGAATAAATAAATGAATAAAATGATTAAATAAGTGCACAAAAAATAGCCACAGTGTGTCCTAATACTACATTATAATATACACTGTGTTTCACTTGAATAGCCCATACGCTTTTTTTTTATTGTCATTTGCTTATATATCAATATTCGTAAATTTGTAGAACTTTTTGTTGTTGTTTTATTTTCGTCTTCATCTGTTCTCTCCGACTGAGGAATTTGGTTCACTGGAAATATGCCGTTATATGTTTTTGCTACTTTCATTTATATTTGATCAGAAATGCAGAGCAATTTTTTGTTTCACTTGAATAGCACGTTGCAGTTTCAGTTTGATGTCCAAGTGAACAGGTTGACCGCGAAGTAGAAAAACAATTTTTTTTAACTTTTTCAAACAAATTTGTTTCATTTACCATAACAATGGGTCGCGGTAAAGTTTTAACTAACGACGAACAAATAAAAATAAACACATATAGAGATTGCGGCCTTTCCGTGACTGAAATATCCCAAAAAAATGCTAAAAGCAGAAAAGTAATATCTAATTTTATTCTAAATGAGACGAATTATGAAAAAAACATAAAAGGTCGTGTTAGTGGTGTGCTCTCTGACGCAGATAAGAGGGCTATTTTGAGAGAAGCATTAAACTCGCACGATTCTGTGGACAAAATTAAAGCTAAAGTAGGTGTCCATGCTAGCAAGACCACTGTATGGCGTGTTATTTCAGGAGCAAATCACCTCAAACGACTTAAATTAAAGAAAAAACCACCACTTAACTCTGCACGGAAAGAAATGCGGTTGACATTTTGCCGACAAAACATGGCATGGAACAACGAGTGGAAGAGCATTGTTTTTTCTGACGAGAAGAAGTTTAATCTGGAGGGCCCTGATGGGTACAATTATTATTTTCATGATTTGAGGAAGGAGACTCACCAGTTGGATTGATTACACAGTCGAGTCGGCGGAGTTATGGCGTGGGGAGCGATTTCCTATTATGACACCTGTGAGCTCGAGTTTTTAACTTCCACTATGAACGCTAAAACTTATCATGGTGTTCTAGAAAAGGCCTTGCCATCGTTTGAAAATCTTTTTGGTCCATTGCCGTGGACTTTCCAACACGACAACGCCCTAATACATACTGCTCGTTTGGTCAAATCGTGGATAGAATCCAAAAATGTCACCATTTTGAATTGGCCACCGTACTTTAATATAATAGAGAATGTTTGGGGATGGCTGTCCAGAAAAGTACACGAGTCTGGAAAACAATTTTCAACTAAAGCCGAACTTATTGAGGCCATTCAAAAAGCGTGGGCTTTAATTTCTCTCGACTATTTAAAAACTTTGTACGAGTCAATGCCTAATAGGATATTCGAGGTTATTGAAAACAAGGGAGGCTCAACCCATTACTAAAAACCCATATTTATAATTTTGTTTTTATAAAAAAATCAAAACAAATACAAAAAATGAATAAACATTAATAAAAAGTCATTTAATCCACATTTATTAAAAAATGTGCTATTCTAATGAAACAGAATTTGTTTGTTACTTTTTGAGTATTTTTCTTTTTTAAGTTATATTTAGAAAATCGTTTAATACATCGAAATATTTTTTATGTTATATTTACTTAAACTTAATTTCCCTTTACACCCCATGAATGAGGTATGGGATAGCTTCTCGCGTTGTTGTGAATTAACACGCTTTCTATTTTTAGATTCACAACTAACGGCACCTACTTATTTATCGACGAATGCGAACGTCACTGTTTTGAGAAGCTCTTACTAGACACGACGATTGAATCGACGCTTAATACTGCGAAGTTGCTGTCAAACAACATTCGAGGGGAGCCGACAATGAAAGAAAATTTTATTTATTTTTTTCTTTTAAGATGACTGGAGCCAGGTTTGAACCTGCGATCTCCCGCATGGTAGTCGCGTGTTCTAACCACTATGCCACGGCCGGTCCCATGTTATATTAAAAGCTCTTAATACCACTAAAAATACAAATTAAAAAGTCTCCGTTATTTTAATTTTCTACAAAGATATAGGGGTGTGAATTTCAATGTACAAGGTGGGCTATTCAATTGAACCGCAGTGTAGTAATTAAACCAAGTTCGGGTTTTTCTTGATCGACACAAGTCATGTTACCAACACTCCCATTTCTGCGATGCTTTTTTATGAAGTCTCTATCTTGCTGTATACTAATAAGCTTGAGAACGTCCACGTGGGCAAAGCCAAATAAATTGTTATAAGTTATACTTCGTTCCGGAGATTTCATAATGTTTAATGACTTTTGCAACACATGTACTTTGATCTGAAATCAGGATTCTAGCTTTTTCTTTAACTGTTTAACATTTATATTATAAATTATAATATAATTACATTTACATTTATACTATAAATTATAATATATATGTATTTGATTCTTGCCGCATAGTGTACTACAGAGTTAATGAAACTGATAACTACAGTAAAATTCGCCTAGCTGCCCCTTCGCTTAGCAGCACATTCCGGATAAGAGCACTTAAACTCGTTATGGCTGCATTTTATTGCAGCATTTGTATGAAATTATCTCATTTAACTGCATTTTGCTTAGCTGCACTTTCGTCCTAGCAGCCTCGATGATTGTGTTTTACGATTCAATTTCCTATAAAAAATTTCGTTTACCAACACTTTCAAAATCGGTATCTTATAATCATATGTTATATATTTTTTCTTGATTTAATAAGTGTGATCTTCGAATTTTTTAATAAAACTTACGATTAATAATTAATCTTGAGGGCAATTCTGCAAAAGCGTAACAAATTGGGGTAACTGCATCATATATAAATGTAAAAAAATCCTCATAACTGCCTTATGTGTACAGCTAAAAAAAATTCGGATACTCCGGATAAGTGCACATTTCGCTTAAGTGCACAAAAATGTGTGCACCGAAATTCAGTGCAGCTAAGCAAATTATACTGTTATTTACAAATTATAAATGATGTTCTAATTTATAGTATTTTTATTTATAGAATTTCCCATTAAAACAATTAATAAAATGCAAAAATCAGTATTTTGGTGGTTTTTCAAATCAAATCGCATATTTTAATCGCTACCCACATTCAAAATTCCAAAAAATAAAAAACTTCATATTAGCTGCGCCAGGTCTAATATATATATTAAAAAAAACCGAAGTGTCTAACAATTTGGTGAATTACATTTATGCTGTTCTATTAAGGAACATTGACGAATGAATTTGAAAGTTTAAAAAAATAAATTATATAACAAATTTTTTTTTAATATTTTCAAATTGTTAAATAATATTGGGGTTTGGTTCGGCTATAGGGTCTGAATTTAATGACAATTTTTATGTTATACTTTTATTCCATTTATTTATTTCCGCTATTTCGACTAACATCGTTAGTCATCATCAGGGTTATCTATTATTCACAAAGATACAAAAATATTACAAATTAACACACAAATAAACATATTTTTACATTGACAGAAATTCTTACAAAAAATCGGCAGCTACAATGATACTGTCTTGAGTCAGCTTCTGTAAACTACTAGCTATTTGGTCGTCTGTACTTGTCAATAAGATGTCTATACATCTGAGAGCAATTTGATGTATCGCTCTTATAATTTAGTCGCTCTTATAGTTTAGTGGAGAAGAACTTGTACAAACACTAGAGAACAAAGAGCACTGTTTTTAATTGAATGTGTGCTTTAGGTACAAACCAAAAGCCTTGTTGAGTCGGTACAGGGTACTTGAACCGTGTATCCGTAAAGAAATGAAAAAACCCTTGATGTTTCTTCGTTGATTAACAATTTATTAATGTTCTTAATAATTACAAATTGTCTGCTTATAAACTAAATTAACTAGAGGATCATACATACATACATACTAGCAAACTGTGTAGAAATGTCTAGGTAAGCATTTCCTGTTTGCAGCTAGATTGCTGTCCCGACTATCGCGGCATTGTCACATAATGCTCTACTTGGCCTAGAATTGCCTGGTACCATTTCATGGTGAGATGGTACCATGAGTCTAAGTCTATCGTCGTGGGACTGGCTGAGTCAAATGAATTCATGTGCACCTGTGTGCCTGTATGTATGTATGTATATTCCATATGTTTGAATATTGAGGTAGGTTGCTCATATGAACTAGCTACAATGCAACGTATGACTATGATGAGAACATTCGTGTGAATGTGTGCTCCTCATAGACATAGTTGCTTACAAAGCATATTTTAACTTATGAGTGGCAAATAAAATATGACAAAATGAATGACCATATTATACTGAACATGATAATTAAAATTAACTTAATGATCGTGTTGTCTCTGAACATCCTCCCCGGCGTTGAAGTAGTTGGCTTCAAGGTTCTTGCAATTCGATCACGTACTTAGAAGGTGGGTTCTGCCGAGATGTTGGGGTAGGTCTTGGGTTGTTCCTGTCTCGTTTGGTGTTGCATATTCGCTTTCGGAATCTCCAAATAAGATACATGATGGGCAAAGTGATTGATAAGATGATAGCCGTGTAACTTATTGCCTGATGATGGTAGCCGTACGATTGCATGCAGGTGGGTGATATTGGCCTCATGTAGCTGGTTCTGGAAGTTGTTAAGTTGGTCGGTGTGAGTTTGTAGAATTTGCCTAGTTGAGTTGAATGTGTATGATGTTCGTAAGCTTGTTGAAACTCCAGAAACGTAGATATGATGTTTGGATATAACTGGATTTGTCATAGTGGCCTCGGATCGTAATCTCAGACGTTTTGAAGGTGCAATTTGGCTCAACTTGAATAATTCCGGAACCGTTCAAAGTGATTTGTATTATTTCATTTTCACAAACTGCGGATACCTCAATGGTTTTTGTCGTGGCATAAATCCATTGATTTTTGTGATGCATTTGCAACCAAATTGTGTGTTCTCTGTATGCCATGAATCGGCAACTATCGGTTGATCTGTGGCTGAACAGGTTTACCTCACATGAACTGGTTATAGATCCCTTTGCAAATGTAGCTTGCTTATTATCACAAATAAATATGTTGTTGTCGAGTTTGTTTCAATTACGTATGTCCTCATCTGATAGTGGTACGTATTCATCCCTGTGGAAGTTGATGGCTAAGTATGGCGTTTCGGGGGATATAGCCCAAAGTGTGCCGTTCTTGTCAACAGGCACCCCGAATATTTTCACAAACTCAAATGGTTGTTGGTCAATTAGCGGTCACTTAATCTCAAATATGACCTTGTCATTGGTGACTGCTGCTTTAGTCTGCATGACTTTATAAAATTGTATTAGATCTCCTTCGTCCATAGCACAGTGGTCGACTCCATTGGCCAAAAATAAAAAATCAAAGTCAGAAGTTTGTCACCAAGGTTGGCATCACTGTTTCTTATAAAAACAAGGTTTTAAAATTTTTAGTTGTTTTTGTTTTATTCCATCTGTACCCTTTAAGAACAGCTTCAAAAAAGAGAGCGAGTAAACAGTTGGTTTTTGCAGTGTGAAAAAGTGGAAAATTAAGTACAACTTTAAATTAATTAAACAAAAGAAAAAAAACTTCTGTCGAAATAAATCGAAATGAAAATTGAATTACATGGTATTAACTATATCTTAAAATAATAACAATGTCTTAAGCTTGTTGTAGATTTGTTATAAAATTAATATTTTTCCGGTTGCATTGTTAGTGTTCTTTCGTCCATATATGTAAATTTTAACTAGAGTTTTAGTTGTGTTCCCCCCTGAAGTCTCCAATGGGACTTTTTTTGGTTTATTAGTTAATATTTCAAGATTCTAAAATTGGTAATATCAGCTGCTCACTTTTGCTCGTCTTTGTGTTATCTCTCTCAGACCAAAGCGGCCTCTTTGTTTTTATGTCCAAATTTTATTAAAATCTGGTTTTGAATTGCTAGATTAATTTTGAAGTCGATTATCATTTAAAGGGTATTGTGACTAAAAAACAGCCTTAATATTAATAATTTTAAAACTGCTATAAAAAAACGAATACGCAAAGTTTTTAGCTCTTTTTTTATTTCAAAGAGTATCTATCGTTATATTTTTAAACAACCCCCCTTAACCTTTTTATAATTTTGTATTACATATTATTTTATATGAAATTATTCAATATTTTTATTGTTTAAAAGTAATCTTGTAAACAAATCGTTAACATATAAATTAAAAACAAGTTTCGTACATTTTGTCAAGTTTTTGCTAACATAGGGTGAATGTGGGTGCCTGGGTACGGTAGGAGAGTAGGGGGGTATGAGTCATTAACCACTCCCATTTTATCATTAAATAGTGTTGGTTCAAGATCATTAAAATTATGCACCGGGTATTATATCGACTAAAATAATAAAAAAAAACGAATTTCATCAAAAGCAGCCACGCCCACCGCTTAAACAATTCAAATAGAATTTGTGCATAAAATCAAATTTTTGGCACACAATTTATCTAATCCAAGGAAAAGTGTAAAATTTAAAAAAAAATTCTAGAATAAGCAAAAGATGCGTGCTAAGTTTCATCCAAATCGGCCAAGCCCTTGGCTGACCGCCCATACAACCCAATATGGGTTTATGCCCAAAATTGTTTCTGTTCTGGAAATTTCTAATAATTTTTTTATTTCAGTTTATTTTTTTATATAATAAATAGGGAAAAGTGGGGCTACACTATTTTTTTTCCGTTGAAAATCAAAAAAATTGCATTTTTAGAAATGATATCTTTTGAAACTTTGAAGTCCCTTTAAGGGGCATATAGTTTCAGATGAATAATTAAGGGATAACGGAAGTTAACAATTTATCATCTTATCATAAGTCAGTTTTAAATAAATCTGTTTTTGGCCTGGTAAAATGATGTATTATATACTACTATACAGGGGCGTAGCCAGGTAGGAACAGGGGGGGGCAGCTGCCCCCCCCTAGAGCTTGGAAAATCTGTCAAAATCCCAGAAAATATAAAAATTTTACTAAGTTGAACTGACAGGTTAAAACTTTAATCCTATGTTCATTCTGCAAAATTTTAGTGGATATTCTGAGTCAATGAAATTTACTGATTTGTAAGAATAAATATTTGTCTTATTACTGCCCTGCTTGTGCAGTTGAAACTGTTGGCCAGACGTTTACAGGCATGTATCAAAGCTGTAGAAATGATTACAATTTAGAAAGTGCTGAAGAATTCACAAAATATTAAGAGTTCCTCCTTAAAATTACTGGGAAAATGTAGACTTCCTCTTATTGGAAGTACTAGTACGCAGAACGAGGCCCTTTTTTTATTCGTAAGTTAACGTTCAATAAGCGACAAGATTGTGAGAAATTTTGACTGTATTTAGTGCACTTGCAAGAAAGATACTTAGTATGTAAGTAAATGTACCAAATTCAAATATCTTCCAGTTTTTCATTAGGAAGTTATGTTTTTATTTAGGAAGTTGAAACTAAGTTTTGAAAAATATGAAACTGTTAAATCTTTAAAAGGATGAGTAAAGTTTACTCGAGTTCTCCTGTACAGCAGCCAACCGCCCAGACAGACGAACTCTTTTCCAGAATTGAATTCGTTTTTAGATACTTAAGGTCCAACGTGTCTACTTTAACACGTTACACTTTAGCTCCTGTCAAATGATATAGAAGGTGGACCAAAAACAAGTTAACTTCAATATCATAGTGAGCTACAGCCCGAAGGCATTAACAAGGTCTTGGAAAATTGGAGTGACAGAATGAGGTACTTTGATGCGAGCTGGATACAGCCAATTGAACGAACACAGTAAAAATATTAAAAAAACTCGATTTTCGAATCGATTCTTTTAACAAGACATGAGACTAAATTAATTAGTTCTTTGGATTTGTAGATTACATTCAGTGAAAAAGAACACTGTGGTTGTCGAAAAAAAGACAATACCGGACTCGACGGGTTTAACCTAATTCGGAATCGTACTACATCATAAGATTTTTGAGTTACAATGATGGTTACGTACAAAATTTTTGTTTTAAGGTTTGGTTACTTTGAGTAGTCCTTTAAGGGGTTGGATAGACTTTAGACAAGCTATAGTTGGGATTTAGGATTAGAATGACTTATTTAAAACAACTTGGTCGAAGACGGCGTATCCGAAAATCCATCTATAGTCTGCGAAAATCGATTTGAGCCCATAAGCCCCAAAAAATATATGAAATTAAAGTCAAAAATTATTATTTCATCGACTTTGACACATTTAAAAAAAATAACGATAAGGAATTCAGAATGAAAAAACGTTCATTCTGCGCACAATTTTGTTTCAAATAACACAAAATAAAAATTTTTAAATCTATCAAGAATTGCGGCTTAAATTTTCATATGTCAAAAAAAAAAACAAATCAACTGAGATTAATAAAAATTAATTTTTTGGAATTCGATGACCTACAATTTTTTTAAAAAATTTTGGTCTACCATTGCTTGATAAAATATTGTCAAAACAATGAGTATTGATTTTTCGTTAGGTACTTTATTTACAATTTTTTTTTTGTAAACATACTTTTAACACGAAATGTAAAACCGACTGCCCCCCCCTACATTAGATCCTGGCTACGCCCTTGCTACTATATTACATACTATAATAAAATATCATACGGTGTACCCTAATAATTGTGGGGTTTCGGGAGAGGCTTAGGTACGACCAATGTCTGTTCGATTTATTACTAATTCTATTTTTATAGAATTTTGGAAAAATTTTCACAATAATATCTCCACTAGAAGTATTTTTGGCCGCTCGCTCCATACAAGATCGACCACTGTGCATAGGTAGAACTCGTGATGCTGGTAGGTGAGCCTTGATTAAGCTTAATTCCCTCTGCAGTTGATCCGGTGCTAGTAGCGAAGGGCTGATCCGACCATGATGCGAATCAGTCAAAACATTGACTATTTCAGCCTCCATTTGGCGTAGTCGAGTTGCTGCTAAGATCAGTTCACTGGAGAGTAGTGCCACCAAAAGTGCGCCTTCGAGTTGGTTTTGATTCTCTACTATGCCGTTGTGTAGGTTTTCGATATCGTTTTGAATTTCATTGAGCCTTGACTTTAATGACAGTTCGTTCTCCTTAATAATATTGATGGTTGAGTCAATTATGGAAGTTTGGTTTCGTAACAATGATGATAGATGTCCTCTGTCATTATCCGCCTTACGTATCGTGGTTTCCATTTCTGCTGCATAATCAGAGTCCAAGACAACGAACAAGGATCTTGCGACGTTACCGATAATGTTAATGGCACCTCTACGGGAGCGACCTGACATTATGCCATCCCTTTTCTGGATCAAGTCAATTTGAATTCGTCTTAGGTTGGCCACGAAATCGACGCACATAATCATTTGCGAAGACGCCTTGCACAAACTATGGAGTGTGTTTACCCCAGATGAAAATGTTTCAATTTCCGACCGAAATGGTATGAGATTGTAATATACCATTAACTTCCATTCCGCTGTTATTATCCTGGCACTGCCAAATCCCTCAAAGTACAATCCAGGATCATTGCCAAATACTTGTGGTTGTATGGTGTCGCAAAAAACAGCTGGTATGAGTAGAAGAGAGAGAATTGTTGCGCATAGAAGGTTAAAATTTATGAGTCTTGGTCGTTTTGTTGAGTGAGGTTCAGGTTCGGGTGGACGCTTTAGTAGCTTACTGGTAGTTTCCTTATCTGCGTCATCATCGAGTAACGGTGCCAAACGGTGAATGGGTCTTTTGATAATGCCGGACGACGTTTTAACATCAACTACACGTATCAGATCATCTGGTCCTTTGTAAGTCTTTATGATTCGCCCAAGAGGCCATTGCATGACTGGCATGTTGTCCTCCTTGATGATGACAAGTTGGTCCGGTTTGATGTTTGCAGACGTTGTCTTCCATTTGTGTCTTTGCTGTAGCTCTGACAGATATTCCCTTGACCATCGGTTCCAAAAGTTCGTTGCATTGTCGGAGTACATGGTTTGGCATCTTCCGCGGCGAGAAATAAATCTTTTCAAAGCTCCAATGAACGCATCTGTGGTCAGATCAGTCACAACTTCCATGTGAACTGCCTTGGTGGCAAAACAGCAGAAGACGGCGATATAGACCTTGTGAGGGCGTTTTCCTCTGAGTTTGTAATGTACCCAGAATGGACCACAATAATCAACACCAGCCTTTATGAAAGGTCTGGTTGGTGTTATCCTGTTTTCAGGTAAATTTCCCATGATTTGTTGGAACATTTGTGGTTTGGCCTTTGTAAAGCGAATACAGTTGTGCACTGCATTCCTTGCCATTGTTTTCCCCTTAATGATCCAGAACCTTTGCCGTGATGTAGCCAGCAGCTGTTGCGGACTGCAGTGGTGATTTTCCTTGTGAAGCATCACGAGTATCAGTTTAACGATGGGGTCATTATATGGCAATACTATGGGGTGTTTTGCATCGTATGGGAGATTTGAAGCCTCTAATCTTCCGCCAACTCGAAGGATATCCTTTTCATCAAGGAATGGAGATAGGCTGCTAATGGAGCTAGAGTTACTGAGTTCCTTGGCTGCTCTAAGCTTGGCAATGTCATCCTTGAAGTCAGCTGCTTGTTTGTTTTTTTTATTTTTATTTTTTTTTTTGTTTATTTATTTCTTTTTAAATATTTACAATGTTGTGTACTACAATAAACAATAGTTAAAATAATATATACATATATAGAATGACCCGAGTTAGGGTACTCTAGTACAGCCTTATATTGTGGTAAAGTTATAGTATTATTAATGTACAATATCGATATAATATATTCCTAAAGGATTGAGTAAGACTAATCTGTAATGAAAAAGTCGAAAAAAACATTACCTTTATATATTAAGGGTTGTTAAAAAACTGTTTGTCAATAAGTAAGAAGCAGAGAAAAACAATTTACTGATGTTCAAGCCACCAGTATTTCTTATTTCTTACATTAGATGCGACACTTCTGTCTTTATTGGAAATACTCATGTCAAACCTGACGTTATCTAAATCGTTTCTATTGAAATCAATAGATTTTGTATTTGCCCGTCTATATATATGGTAGAACAACGGCACGCCATACTCATTTTGAAAATATTTTATACCATCAAGAAACAAGAAGGCTTCAGGTGGAACAAATCCATTCAGAATGGAGGATTTTATGTAATTTTCATCTGTATATAATGGTGCTCTTATTAGGTTGAATTCAGTGCACTGACTGCATCTCAAGATGTGGTTCCTTATAAGGTGAATGATGAAGTTATCAATTCTAATCACGTTGGACTTATCATATAACTTAGAGTTGGAAAAAAAATATTTAAAGCTACTCTGTGGTGTTCTGTACATAGAGGTACAAGCTCGGAGGCATTTGCGTTCAAATATACGTAGTTTTTCCATGTACGACGGTGATATGTTAAACCAGATAGGACATCCGTACGTTAGGACTGGTCTTACTAATGTTTGGTACATTAAGATTTGTATCCTCATCTTTAAATATTTTGAATAAAAAAGGTTTTTGTACAAGAAAAAAGCTTTTCTAGCCTTATCTATGGCTTTAACAACGTGGATGTTGAAGTATACAAATTTATCTAAATAAATTCCTAGATATTTTATAACGTCTCTATTAGGAATAATTGTACTATCCATGTTGGACTTTATTCCGAACGATTTCCAATTTTTCCTTATGTTGTAACTGCATTTATCAACTGATGGTCTAAACAGTATAGTTTCGCATTTGTGTGCATTGATTTTCATGTGCCAGTTTCTGGCGTATGTTTCGACCAAATTGAACGAAGTTTGTAGGTTTTTATTGATATCTTCTATCCTGTCACCATGTTGATAGACAATGATGTCGTCTGCGAAGGAAATTATGTTGTTTTTATTTTCAATGAGATCTAAAATATAAAGATTAAACAAAATTGGCGCGTTAACTGTACCCTGTTGTAGGCCATTGGCCATTTTAAATTTTTTGCTAAATTTACATTTGTAATTAACCATGAATTCCTTATTTGCAATCATATTATAAATTAAAACAACAAGACTAAATGGAAATTTATAATTGATTAATTTGTATATTAGTCCGGAATCCAAATAGTATCAAAGGCCTTTTCCAAATCGATGAGACATGCTCCAGTACACAGCTTTTTATTCCAGTTCCAGTTAATATCCGATACTAATATATTTATTGCATTAATTGTAGAGTGTTTATGTTTGAACCCGAATTGCCGATCGCTTACTAGATTTTGATTTTTACAAATTGTGCTAATTGTATTATTGACGCACATTTCAAAAATTTTGCTTATATTCGGTAACAAACTAATGGGTCTCAGATTTTTCGGGTTGGATACGTCTTTATCTTTTTTAGGTATAACTACAACTTTGCCTATTTTCCATTCTGTTGGGAAGTGTGAATTGTTTATTATGTTGTTAAAAGAGTACAATAGTCTAGCATTAGTTTTTCTGGCAAATTCTTTAGTATTACATTCGGGATATTATCTAGACCTGAAGATACTTTATTCCTTAGGTTTTTAAATATATTTAGGATAGTGTTCTACATGCGTAGTGTTATCATATTCAATCTCTTTACGGGAATGAATTGATTCAAAATATGAGCCAACCAAATTTACAATTTGGTCAGTGTTGTTAATAACAAAGTTGTTGTCGGAATCTATATCCAATGATCGGTCGTCTATACCAGCACTATGTACTAACTGTAACATATTACGGGGGATTCTTAATACTTTTGTATCCACAACTTTAATTTTCTACAGTGTTTCTTAACTTTACAAAACATCTCGGCAGAATTTTGTGTATTAATTTCAGATAAACTCTTTTTAAGGTGTTTGTTTATAGCTAAAGTGAAATTATCATCTATAAGTTTCTTATTCTCTTCAAAACGGCTTTCAATAATGTCAGTCTGTTGGCTGAGATGGTGTTTTCCAAGCGATTGTGTCTTTTGATAATAGCTAAAATACGGCTTTTTTCCGAATAAAGTTTTTCGATAGTATTATTTGTTATAATCGGATATTTGTTCTCTTTAAACCTAGGTACCACGTCCTCAATTACGTTTTTTATTATCGAGTTTATTGAATTTAAATATCCATCTATTTCATCGTTCGTTAGGTTGTGGTTATTGGGGATGGTGAGATCATTCTGTGCCTTAATTGTAACTTTTCGTTTGAATTTTTTCCAGTTAGTTGCCCTGTAATTATAATGTATATTTGGGATTGCCTTATATAAATGAAATAGTTGACTATCGCCCTGCATTGATGCCAAAAATTTCTAACGCCATGTGGTCGCTGTCATACGATAAAGTTTTGACGCAGTTTAAGGAGTGATTTTCATTGTTTATTTTTATTCTATTATCTATGATAAAGAAATCTAAAAACGACTCTGATCGAGGGTAAGATGGAGAGACAGAAGCGTACAATTTGCACCTAAGATTCACATCGTTATCTAACAACCAGTTTTTTAACGCATTGCCCTTAATATTATTGTCTTTATTGCCCCATTCAGTTCGTTTACAATTCAGATCTCCCCCTAATATATAATAATTATTTACGTTTTGTATATTTAGTGATTCAAAAAGTTGGTTAAATTCTTTTATAAAGTGGGTATCATTGTTACCAGAAGGGTAATATGCAGAGATAATGTACAGGGTTTGGTTACAGCTCATAGGTATTGCAATAACGGCAGCTTCTAGATATTGCATTTTTCCTATAGTGTTATTAGTATATTCTTTATACTTTAAATCTTTTTTAATTAGTATTGCTGTACCTCCACTTCTTATTGAATTAGGCCTGTCTCTTCGTATGATATTATAATTTTCAATGCCAAGTTTATGTTTTATATTTAGTTTAGTTTCGTTAAGAAGCATGATATCTGGTTTGTGTTCGTTGAGAAATTGTATTAGATTATGTCTCCTACTTATGCGTACAAGTGAATTAACATTTATTTCTATTATTTTTAATTTTTTTTTCGATATATTGTTCTGGAAGTTGTTTGACATTATTATACACCTAACATAGAAAATAAAGTATCTATTTGAGATGATGGCATTTGTATTTGGTTCTGCATGTTAACCAACTGGTTTGTTAGGTTCGTCATCATATTTTTAATTTCTAAGAGAAATGTATTATTTGGGTTGGATTGGCTAGATTGTGGCATTTGATTATTTTTTACAATATTTGAAAAACTTATATCTGGTTTGATAAAGGGATTGTATATATTTCCATTAGGTTGGGATTCTCTTATTATTTGTTTCTTATTTTGCATTTTCTTCCAAAGGTCTTTATATACCTTACATCCTTTATAAGAAGCCGGGTGGCCAAATTGCTTGCAGAGAACGCAGTATAATTCATTTTTTGGTACGTCTTTTACTTCGCATTTTCCTTTCTCGTGATTATTATTGCATTTTACGCATTTCGATGGTAGAAAACAATTTGCAGCGCTATGGAAGAACCCCTGGCAATTTCTGCATTGTGTTATATCTGGGCGCTTCAGCTGTTCCCACGTTATAATGCGGTAATCCAGTGAACGGATAGCTTTAAGTTTGTTAGTGTCACTGTCGGGACTGATTTGAACTAAGTATGTAGGTAGTTTATATCCTTTGGCTTCGGATCTTTTGGTGCTAAATTGTGTTATTTTTACAAATTTTAGATCTTCACTTTCATGAGTACACAATTCATTAAATATGTCATCCATATTTGAGTTTGCTTCCAGGCCTTTTAGTAGATAAGTTTTGTTTTTAATGCTTTTAGGTGTAAATGTGAAAAATTTCGCTTTTGTCTTTTCCAAATAAGCTTTAACTTTTAAGTAATCGTTTAAAGAATTAAGAAACAATGCTTTTTTATCTCTAAACTGCTTTATATTAAAGTCAGTTATTTTCAATCCATTTTTAATAAAATTTGTTAGTTCTTTGGTATCAATATCCAAGATATTGATTGGTGGTATTTTTTTGTTTTTATTATTTTCTTTATTCGTTTCGTTTGCATGTTGTTGTTGTGTTTTTTGTATTATATGATTGTTTTCATTTTGGTTGTTTGAAGTACCACAATTTTGACATTTTATTTTGTGGTCTTGCACATGTTTGTCGCAACTTTGCAATATTGCTTTATCGCTGTCATCGTCTTCAGTCGCGAGAGAAGCAAAGTAATTGCTTCTCAATTGTTTTGAAATTACACCTTCACACATGTTTACATTTTTTCTTTTTCTTTGTTCTTTATTTGCGCTAGAGCTGTCATTATTTGATTTGAGAGTACTCCGCTCTTTCAATTCACATTTTATATTACAACGTGCTTTATTGTTGTTGTTATTATCTGAATTAAGAGCATTCTGCTCGTTCATACCAAATTTTGATTTAATGTTTTTATAATGTTTATAATAGTTTAGTTTCCACAATTAAATGATTAGATTAATATTATCGCGAAGTGAAGCAATCGCTTCAGAACCTTTTTCGAGTATTAGGAGATATTTGGGATAATTTTTAATCTGATGCTTGACCTTCTCTATACGTCTGTCACTCATCACGGTCACCATATCACTCTCTGCTTGTTTGGTTCTGACAATTAGATGCAAGGCTGAAGTTAATTCAGTTGGGCTTAGTAACTCGGTTGCCAACCTCTCAGTCTTTGATATCTTGACGTTCTGAATAAAGCGCTGCACGTACGCCACTACTCTCTGAAGGAACTCAAAAGAATTACGGTGATTGATTTTGTAGATGGTTTCCTCTAATCCAGTTTGAGCAACTGATGCGGCAGTGATCGATTTCCGCTTGAATTCTAAGTCACTTGTAGGATGCAGCTCTTTAGAAAATTCCTTTGGCCAGTGTTCTTCATTACCATGTAAGAAAATTGTTCCATAAAACCACATGTTGCACTCTGGTAATTTTTCGGGGTTCAATCCTCTGGAGATTAAGTCGGCGGGATTAGCCTTGGAGTTGACATGTCGCCATTGACTATTGATGGTAAGATCTTGTATTTTGCTGATTCGGTTAGCCACGAAAGTCCTGAGCGACGATGACGCCGAATTTATCCAATGCAAGACAATTTCGGAGTCGGACCAGTAGAAGATTTGTTTGTCTTCGTACCGTAGTTCCCTTTTGGCCTTGTTGGCCAGTTCTGCTCCTAGAAGTGCGGCGCAGAGTTCCAGTCTTGGTAGCGATATCTTTTGGAGAGGCGCGGTTTTGGACTTGGCGCATAAAAGTCGGACAATTGTTTTTTCATTTTGGAGTTTTGATCGGATGTAGACTGCTGCTCCGTAAGCCTTCTCTGATGCGTCTACAAACACGTGCATTTGGATGTGTAAGGCATTTTGACCATCAAAAACATGTCGCGGGAGGCGTGTGTTGCAGTGCTTCACGGAAATCATGCCATTTTGTGGTGAGAAGTTCAGGGAGTTCATCATCCCAAGATATCTGACTTTCCCAAAGCTGTTGAATGAAGATTTTGGCTGCAACTACGACTGGGCCTGCAATACCCAAAGGATCGTAGATTCGTGCCACATCTGATATGACGGATCGTTTCGTTATAACTGAGGCTGGCTGAAGATTTGCCTTGAGGCAGAATTGATCCGACGCTGGGCTCCATGTTAGTCCTAATGCCTTGATCGAAGCATTTTCAAAATCAAGATTAACTTCTTGATCTTCTGGAGGTATGTCTTGGAGTAGCTGGCGATGGTTTGCACCATTTACGTAATTTGAAACCAGCTTCGTGGAGCAAATGTGTGAGTTGGGATTGCATTTCCTTGGCTGTTGCCAAACTGTTTGAACCGCTCATTCCGTCATCAACGTAGAAGTCTTGATCCAGAATCGTTGCACCCAGCGGATATTTGTCCTTACGAGAAGCCGCTAACCTTCGCAAACATTTCGTCGCCAGATACGGAGCTGATGACGTGCCATATGTGACTGTGTTCAACTGGAAATGGCGTATAGGCTGGCCAGGATCATTTCTCCATAGAATCATTTGAAGGTTTCTGTCCCGTTCGTCTACGAGTATTTGACGATACATCTTTTCAATATCGGTGGTAAACACAAATCTGGGTAGACGAAAACGTAGAAGTATTCCAAACAGGTCCCCTTGCACTGTTGGCCCTGTTACTAAAATGTCGTTTAATGATCGACCTGATGAGGTTTTCGCTGATGCGTCAAAGACAACCCGAAGTTTCGTCGTGCTACTTTCCGGGCGTAAGACGCAATGATGAGGAATGTAGTAGTGATGGCCATTGATTTTTGCAGGGTCAATTTGAGTCATATGGCCCAGATCTTCATACAACTTCATGAAGTCCTGATATTGCCTTTGAAGATTGTTGTCCCTTTGCAGACGTCGTTCCAATCCGAGGAACCTAGCATGGGTTGTTGATTTTGATTCGCCAAGTGTTGCAGCATCGTCCGATAGTGGCAGACGGACTACAAAACGTCCGGTGGAGTCTCTAGTAGTGTTTTGTGCAAAGTGAGTCCACAGGCTTGTTCTGCTCTGGTGAGACTGGTTTCTGAATAAATGTCCTCGATTTTCCAGAATTTTTCCACCAATTCTCCCGTCGATAAGTCGTCTTCGCTGAAAACTGCACATACTGTGTCATGCGCTCTGTCTTCCTACAGCCTTCCACTGGCGATCCATCCTAGTTTTGTATTTCGTAGGATGGGCAAGTTGGCTGCCAATTTGATTTCCTCTGATAACATTAGTTGGAAATAAAATTCTGCTCCGAGTAAGACGTCGATTTTCGCAGAACTGTTGAACTGTGGGTCTGCTAATGGCACATTATCTGGGATTGACCAGACTGAAATGTCAAATGACCTGCTGGGTTGTGGCGGTATGGTTTCCGGGAGCACATATGCTTCTAATCTGGATGAAAATTTGCATGTGATGGACTCAAATTTTACGTTCACTCGCTTTGTTGTCCGTTTTGATTTTCCGCCAATACCTTCAATAGATAATGCGGTCTGCTTTGGTTGAATTGAAAGCCTTTGGATTAGTCTTTCCGTAACGATGTTGATCTGGGAGCCTGAATCCAAGAGTGCTCGGAATTCCCCAGAACGTCGGTTGTTCGCCGTTATTCTGATCGTTGCCGTACCGAGTAGAACACTTCCCCGGCTGGCGTTTGCCGAGGCTACTGTAGATTGAATCGTAAGAGTTGGTTCCTTGAGTTCTGATGTCCCTTTATCTTGTTGTTGGCGTTGACTGTCCTTGGAATTGTGTTGCCTTCCAAGGTGTAGCAATGAGTTGTGTTTTGAGGAGCACTTGGTGCATGATCTGGATGTGCACTCCCTTGACTTGTGATGGGCCTTCAGACAGTTCACACATAATTTGTTCTTCTAAACCCATTTCAGTCGATCCGCAGCCTGCATTGCGAGAAATTGTTTGCAGTAGAAAAGTGGATGATTGTCCTGGCATAATAGACAACCACCCGATTTCGACGTTACGACTGTCGAGACCTGTTTCCCCTTTTCCTTGCCACCAACAGCTTCAAGTGCTTGGAAGGGATTTTGAAGGACCTTCAGGAAGTGGCTCATTGTCTGTAGTTCTCTGGGCTTGTCCAATGACTGTTCATATGATATGTGTGTCTGGCGATCCAATTTTCTTATCAATATGTGCAGAAGAATAGGATCCCAGTTTTCTGTGTTGATCCCAATGTTTCTTAGCGCGGATAAACTTTCATTGAGGACGTCATGGAAGTCCCTAATTGACTTGGCCTCCGCTGATAAGTTTCCCCAACTGAATAGTTTTTGCAATACCGTTGACATTAGGACCCTTTTGTTGTCAAATCGGTCTCTCAAGGTATTCCAAGCTGTGGTATAGTTTTTTTCTGTCAATTCCAAATGACAAATTAACCTGTCGGCTTCGCCACTCACATTGGCCTTTAAATACCACATTTTCTGTATTGCCGATATGTTTTGCTCGTGAATCATCTTTGAAAATATATCCGCAAATGGCTGCCATTTTAAATAATCCCCATCGAACTTTGGAATGGTTATCTTCGGCAATTGGAGGTTTGCTGGCGTATTCAGTTGATTCGATGTCGACGTCCCTGAAGTTACCGCCTGGCTGGGTTGATTTCTGGATATTAACGCCATTTGTTTAATAACGTTGTCTTCCAGAGACAAATAATCCTCGTCGTCATATCCTTCGGCCTCCGGGTTATCGCATTTCTCCCAGATATTTAAATGTAATTCTTCTATGGTTTGCCATAGCCTTTCCATGACCGCCAGAGACTGTACTGGTGCCTCTTCCATGGAGCTGCCATTAAGAAGACGTTTCAACGATGTCTTGAGGGCACCTTGACGCCTGATAAAGCCTTGAACATAGTCTTTCTGGGCTCTCGCGCTGGGAACAGGAGTTGAAGCGGAAGCTGGAGTGTTGCCTTGTGATGTTGCAACGGGAGCTGAAGTGGGATCAGGTTGCTTGCCTTGCGATGCTTGGCCATCCTTTAGTAATGCTTCACGCCCCTTTCTTAGAGTGTCTTTGACTTTGTCGTACAATTGCCTTACTCCATCATAGTAACCGGACGTGAAGTAGTCATCATCCATGTTTAGCTCGGGGATTGTGCGGATTTCAGAGTCCGTTTCGTCGAAACGCCTCCGCCCGTGGATTTAGACTGTTTTCTGTTTTCCGTTGCGACTCGATACCCCAATTAATCCAGGAGGAGTTGTATAGAGCGGTGCCGTTGCTGGGAATTCACACGAATGTTGGAATCGTAGATTGTCCAATGAGTGTCTCAAGTGGTGTTTTGTCCACCTGATGATGATAAGGATGGTTTCCTTCAACGTTTGCCAATTCGTGATCGAATCGCTAATGATGATTACCAAAGAGTGTTCCAAGTTCCTTACCACTGCACGGTGGTCCAGCAGACCACTTTTGTTGGCCAAAACTCAATTTTTTAAGGATCGTTAAATAAATTATTTTTATGATAATCTTATAGAAAACACTCAGACAACAAAAAACATATTTTGTTTTAGAGAACGGCTATTTACCGTTATGTTACAAACCATCAAACTTGACACTCTCAGAGATTTTGTAAACAGAATTCCGTGGGCTCTTTTTTGGTGTATACGTTAAGTTGCGTCTAAGAACAATAATCACGTGTCTAGTGAAACCAACTTTATGGATAACGAAGGTGACAATAAGTATTTTTAAAAATAATAAAAAAGTTTAAAAAGGAAAATATGTTGTAGCTAAATATTGCACATTTTTATTGTGATAAATATAAAAAAAATTTAAACTTTTTTAAATTCATATAAGCTTTTAAAAAATTGTTTAAAATTGTTAAACATAAAAAAAAATCCGAAATTACAGAGAATAGTTTAGACCATTTCCCAAAAGTATGAATGTGCAATTTTTTGCACTTTTTGAGAAAAAAATTTTTCTTTCAGGCAACCTCTGTTTGCAGAAAATATATCTTTTTAATATTTGGCTGAGAAAAGAGAAGGTGAAAAGTAGTTTTTGTTAAATTATGTTGCAGTAAAAAATATACATGAAGACTTTAAAGTAAATATCTGCCATCAGTTATCTTAAAAATGCCGTCTTTGTGTATTATTTCGGCAGCTAAGTAGACATAGGCATTTCAACTTATTTCAAGCAAAGTTTGTGTGTTCTGGCAGCAGCAATTTCGGCTTGGAAAGCATAATCATTACACACTAAATTAAAACAGTATTTTTTACGTATCGATTGTGTTGCGGATAAATTTGCTGTTTCCAAAACAAATGTTTGGTTCTAGAAATGGTAATGTATACTTATTTTAAATAATAAAAAACAGTACAATAGGCCCCTTTTTACATAACATTATTTCTCCTACTTAAAAATTAAAAAATCTGTCAGATTGACGTATTGTAGTTTAATACATATTTATACCCAAGTATAACAAAAGTTGTCCCAATGTGTCCATATTTTGCACCAAAATTTCTCATATTTACAAAGAATAAGGAGGAAAATGAATATTAATTTTTTAC
The DNA here is from genome assembly GCA_964034835.1 of Muscina levida. Classification (NCBI taxonomy): domain Eukaryota; kingdom Metazoa; phylum Arthropoda; class Insecta; order Diptera; family Muscidae; genus Muscina; species Muscina levida. The sequence continues at coordinate 22,646 of CAXIUB010000154.1, read as the reverse complement.
TTTTAAAAACATTTTATGGAACAATAAACATTGTAATAAAAATCCATTTTTAGTGATTATGTAAAGTAAAACTGCATACCCACTTTTTTCTTTGCAGGTGTCGTTTCCTTCTTTAAGAACATTAATTTTAAAAGTATTTTGCAAGTTAAAAAAATCTAATTATTTTATTACACATTCCAGTCCCACATTAGTGATATGGAAATAAGACGAATGAAGAGAATCTCATCTTTTAAAAAATTTTCATTGAATGTCCTTGATAATTTGCAATAAAAATATTTGGAAAAATTACATGTTGGAGACTATGTAATGCTTCTAAATATACTCAATTACATGATTTATCTTTATTAGATTAGAGTAAAGAATGATTTAACGACTGACGAAGCAGTTTGGCCCTTTTGTATTGTCATGACATTGTAAACGAAAACTGATTGGTCCTCGAAAAAAGTCCAGACTGACCCTACTAACGCAGGTATTTTTTCTAGATGAAAGTATTAAACTTTGTTCACACTATTCGGATTACAAAATCAAAATTGTACAGCTTGTAGATATAAAAAATAGCCTAGTTTCGCTATTTCAACCCACAATTAATATCTTTTTTGCATTCAAATAGTTTTGGCCAAGAAAAGGGGTCCGCTGTGTAGTGAAAGATTTTTCATTAAACGTTTTAAATTCATTTCCACTATCAAAAACCGTATACGTTTGCGGTTACGGTTTGCTACAAACGATTACAACAATGTATAGTTACAGCCATGTGTTTGTTGTTGACATTTGAAGTTAGCTGCTCATTTAGAAGCTTCTTGCTTTTGTTAAAAAAATGTGCAACTTCCTTTTCTTTCTAACCTCGAGCTGAGCAGAAGTCTAAATTTCATTAAACCAAGTTCAAAGTGTTAAAAAAGTTCAGTAAATTAACTTGTATTTTTACAATACATCACCATATTTAGGATCATCTTATATTGTTGGCTGTGAACAAAGTCAACACCACAATTGCTTTATTAGCTAATTTAATCAGTTTCTTTACCTACTAAACGTAAGTAAAAGTGCAATCCATATTAGGGAAATACTACAAGAAGTGGTACCGTCGGCCACACCCGCAACCTACTTGTAGCGGACGAAAACTTTCTGTGGAGGCCTATTCGATTGAATATCCAAGAAAAGTGCCTTTGGAGAGGGATAACTTCATAGGTCCCCAGCGAGGGACACGCGCATACTTGTCCAGATTTACAAGCTTCAGCTACGCCCACAAGTGCCGGACAAAACAGACCACATTTCCACCACTAAGAATAGCAGTGTTTAGTACATGAGTGCAAGTGAAAAATATCTTCGGAAAATCTTAAAATAACCACCTACAGTCATAATACATAATTTACATAATTTACATAATACATAATTTTCTTAAATTGGGATAAATCTCAATATACCCTAAAAATCCATGTTGATGGAATAATGATAAGGTTTAAGTTTGAAAATTGCACAATAATATAATTTCTTTCATAACGCGATATTAGTTAATTATAACTAAACTATGAATGCATTCTTTTAAACATAGGTCGCGATTAATATGTTAATAATAATGTTCCTTAACTTTGTTTAACAAAACCTACCACCAATTAACTCAAAATGCTCAGAGCTAGTCTCATTGTTACTTTTCCATTTGTAAAATTTCTCATATAAACCTAAAATGCACCTATAAATAATGATCTTTAACTAAATTATCTTTCTTTAAATCATTATGTAAAACTTAATTTTTATATTATAAAATCTCATCATTAAAACCGGTTATCATTACATCACAATTAAGTTAACTTAGAACTAAAAACGATAAAAGCATGCAAAACAAAATATTAATTACCAACAACCAAATCTAATAATCATCAAATTAATGATATTAGCATCGTAAAAAACCGTCGAACAAAATTAGAGCGAGAGATAAGTAAAAATCAAACAATATCAAACTTCATTATTATATCAAACATAATTAGTATTACTCCACAGCACTCCGAACATCGAACCGCTGAAGGCCTTCAAACGTCGATCTGGTGAGTACCTGCTGATATTTTAATAATGACGTAGTTTGTAGCTTTGTGTACCTTCGTACCAAAGAACTAAATAATGATAGTTACATACAATCAATTTGCATACCATTGTTTTCTTCTCAATTTTGTTTTGCTAATGCTTTAATATTTCTTGTTTTGCTAGTATAAATTTTACTATATACAATCGAAAACGTAACCGAATTGTGATAGGGTCGTTTTTTTAGTCGTATAGGTTTGTGAATCAATATATTTCTAAGTTTTTCTAAATTTTAAGAATGAAATCTATTGTCAAATTAATTATTTAAATTTTGTCACAGAAGCTATTAATGCTTTATTACTACCATTTTGCCATTATTAAATATTTGAATAAAATTGTAAATTGTACACAATGAAGTGTTAATCAAAATATAGTGTTTTCATATCGGTAATGTTATAAAGGCTGGTTAAGGATTGTATGTTAGGGATCCTGATTATATAATATAGCGCGAATCAGGATATTAGTTTGGGAGGGCAATGAAACGCTCTTATCTCATAACATCTTTGAGATATTTTCAGTATTGAATATTTACCGTTTGTATGACTATTTTCGGGGTTTTGTTTTTTTTAGTCATATTTTTTTATTGAGTAGTATGTTTCCACTAAATAGGGAGTCTATAATAATTTTTTTGTAATTAAATCTATTCGTGTACGGGAAAGGACGAGAACCCCCCCACCCGACTGCAGCTGGTCAATCAAAGGCTCCCGTAGTCCTCTTTCCGACAGAATTGTCAGGAATATCATCGCCACCTCACAATATATAACGCGTTTACATAAGTCACCTAAGATATTCGAAACTAACCCATAATGGTACATTGCAAAAAATGGCGCCCAACGTGGGGCACACGAAGTACTATTTGTGCTTTTTGCGCCCATCAGTTCAAAATTAAATTTAGATTTCAATTGTTAAGATGTTAAGATACACGATTTGCAGCGATTAAACTTTTGACATACATACTTGTGCTTTTCAGGATTCTTCGATTACCTGAGGTCTCTAAGTTCGGGTACATTGACCAAAAAGACTCAGGTTTGGATTTTCATTAGTTTATAAGCTCTGCGATTCTTTTTTTTTTTGTATAAGCATATACAGTTCAGATGTGTCTCAGAATCAATGACGTTTGTACCAGCCCTCCTCTTTCTTGGAATACGTTTTTGCAGCTGCTTGCTTTTAAATGTCCAGATTAAGGTAGGATACAAAGGAAAAAAACAAAAAGTCTGGTTTGTCTAGTTCTCGCGTCACTTGATCTGTGTAGCTTCAATAGCCCAAATTGCTTTACTACAATATTCAATTCTGCATATACAAATCCTTACCAGCAACCACCCGATTAGAAAACACTTACATGAACATAAAATTACTTTATTATATTAGATTTTTCTTAAATAAAACTATTCAAGAATTTAAAGAATAATTTGAAATTTTCATTTTTAAATATTTAAATTTTTAAATATAAGATACGAAATGTCGCTTCTTAGATCACCTACTCATCAAGCCTCTGGTTCAAATGATCCAGTTAACATTTGCAACATATGTAGCGAAGTTTTAGTTAAAGGGCAAGATTGTCTTATAATTGCTCACTGCAATCATATGTTCCATCGACCTTGTATTGAAGATTTTTTATCGCATTCATCAGAATGTCCTACTTGTAAACGACACTGTGATTTGTCCGAGTTACGAGCGTCGAATGCCTTAGGTTCAGGTAATGATACCCAACAAGAATCATTTCAAAATAATTCAATACCAAATCTGGTTCAAAATACTTCACAGAATACCAAACCGAATACTCAACCAAATCTTAAATCAAAAACTTTTAATAGGGGAAAGGGCCGTGGTGCACTTGCAAAACACTATAACACTAGAAGCACAAGCAAGAACCTCTTTCAAGATCCCAATCAATCTCAATTAATAGATATGCCACATGCAATAGAATCAGAACCCCTTGAAGTACTTAGCACTCCAGATAGACAAATAAGATCTAATCCTATTAATTCCGACCAGCAGACAACTCATGGTCCAAACATACCTATATCCAATACAATAGACATTGATCAGTTTAATCAGTTGCTTGACGCAAGTCTTCCTAGAATTTTAAGAAATCTTACTTTATACAATCAACCCACTAATCAGTCAAATAACAACATTCATCCAACAGCTGTTCGTCAGCAACCCTCTGCTACAAATGACATTAACAGGCGTACTAGTATGGGAAATAGATCACCTTTTAGTCACTCTAGTTTCGCCTTACGTGCAGATAAAATCACATCCATTATACAAAATTGGAACCTCAAATTTGATGGTTCAACACAGGGTCTTAATGTGGAAGAGTTTTTATATAGAGTTCGAACACTGACGGAGGATAATTTTGATAACGATTACTCCATAATTTGTAAAAATCTTCATATCCTTTTAAAGGATAAAGCTTTGAAATGGTTTTGGAGATATCACAAAACAGTCCAGGACATAGTTTGGCATGATTTTTGTGCAGCTATTCGCTATCAGTATAAAGATTTTAAATCCGACTTTGATATTCGCGAAGAACTGCGCAATAGGAAACAGAAGCCTGGAGAAAGTTTTGAAGCCTTTTTTGATGCTATATCCAATATATTGGACAGTTTAAGCTCATCAATACCCGAGCCAGAACTAATTGAGATAGTAAGCAGGAATTTACGGCCAGAAATAAGGCATGAACTCCTATATGTCCCTCTTTACTCCATTGCTTATTTACGGAAGTTAGTGCAGATGAGGGAAAACTTATTAAGTGATGATCATGGTCGTAGACTACATCCTCAAAAACCGTTAAATGCATCTTATACTCGCAAAACTGCTGCGGAGGTAGAAATTGCAGTTGAGGATGATGTGTCTGATTTCAAAGTTGATGCAATCCAAGAAATCGCAACGGTTGCAAAATGCTGGAATTGCAATGAGCCAGGTCACCTTTGGGAAGACTGCCTAAAGGAACGATCTATCTTTTGCTATGGATGCGGGGCTAAGAATACGTACAAGCCCAATTGTGTCAAGTGCTCAGCAAAACAAATTTCTTATTCAAAAAACTACAGGAGTCAGCACCCTACGACAAAACTTCCATAACAACACCCTTAGCACAAAACAACATTTCTTTACAAGACACTACGATAACTACAAACAACAATAATGTTAAAATCACTGAAAATTCTAATGGTGATAATGAGGTCCCTAGCCCTACAATCTATAAACGTGAAAATGTTCCTAACGCAAATCATAAGCTAATTTTTCCTGTCCGTCCGTATCATCAAAGGTTATATGAATATTTAGCACACCGAGCTCGAATATTTAATGTATCTTCCTTATCATCTCCACCACAACACAAGCCAAAAACATCTACAATTCGCCTTCGACAATACTTCCGCAGAAGAAAAATATCGTCCAAATTTAAAATTTCAGCTATTATTAATAATCCACACGATCAGAGATATTACGCCAAAATTTTTAGACTTTTCCGAACACGGTCTTCTAGACACAGGTGCCAATGTAAGCTGCATCGGATCAGAATTAGCCCTAATAGACTTTTCGAACTACTCTGAGTTTACAATTTTTAAATCCAGCGTTAAAACGGCTGACGGTAAACATCAAAAGGTATTAGGATATTTAGATGTTGAGGTTTTCTTTCGAGATCAAGTTCGTCGTCTTAAATTGTTAATTGTTCCATCATTAAGTCAAAATCTGATATTAGGTCTAGATTTTTGGGAAAAGTTCAAATTAGCTCTTGACATTTTTGAGTCAGTTATTGTATCCAGTCCGTCCGAGAGTAGGAAATCGTCAAAAGTCCTGTCACAGTTGTCCGCTTACCCACAAACTCAAAACTCGTCCGATAATATAAATATTGAGCAAAAATATTCCACTGATCAACAATACCCATTAACTACAAGTCAGCTTCGCCAATTAGATTACGTAAAAGCTTTATTTCCTAATTTTGAAAAACAAGGATTGGGAAGAACCTGCTTGATTAAGCATCATATTGACGTTGGCGATGCCAAAGCTGTTAAGCAAAGGTTCTATCCAGTCTCTCCGGCCGTCGAGAAACTGATGTTTGGAGAGATAGATCGGATGCTGTCCTTAGGAGTGATCGAACCATCTTCCTCCCCATGGAGTTCTCCTATGCGTTTGGTGATCAAACCAAACAAAGTCCGTCTGTGCTTAGACGCCAGAAAACTTAACCTTGTCACCAAGAAAGACGCATATCCGTTACCAAACATTGAGGGAATTTTTGCAAGACTGCCCAAAGCAAACCTCATCTCGAAGCTAGATTTAAAAGATGCGTTCTGGCAAATAAGCCTTTCCGACGAGGCAAAACAGCTTACGGCATTCACAGTTCCCGGAAGGCCATTGTATCAGTTTGTTGTGATGCCTTTCGGACTGTGCAATGCACCACAAACGATGTGTCGTTTGATGGATGAACTGATACCGGCAGATTTGAGACATTGCGTATTCGGCTATTTAGATGACTTGGTGATAGTTTCCGAAGATTTTTCGACACATTTAGGTGTGTTAGTAAGAATTGCAGATCAGTTTAAGAAGACAAACTTGACTCTAAACGTTTCGAAAAGTCGATTCTGCGTAACTGAAGTCAAATATTTGGGGTATGTTATCGGTAATGGCGGTCTAAAAACTGACCCAGAAAAGATAGAATCGATACTGTCATGGCCAGTTCCGAAAAACTTAAAACAAGTTCGTGGATTTTTGGGTCTCGCGGGATGGTATCGTAGATTTGTTGAGAATTTTTCATCGGTCGTCTTCCCCATAACAGAAGTTATGAAGCTAACGATGCATTTGAGAAAATCAAACATCTTTTAACGTCGGCTCCCGTCCTAATTAACCCGGACTTTTCCAAAAAATTTTATATTCACTGCGACGCGAGTGATTTCGGAATAGGAGCTGTCCTAGTGCAGTTAGACGAAAGTGGGGCGGAAAAACCGGTTGCATTTATGTCGAAAAAGTTAAATTCCGCACAACGAAATTATAGTGTGACGGAGAGAGAATGTCTCGCGGCCTTGGAAGCCATTAAAAAGTTCCGATGTTATATTGAGCTCCAGGAGTTTGAAGTGATAACAGACCATTCCAGTTTAGTTTGGTTGATGAGGCAACCAGATCTAACCGGAAGACTTGCGCGTTGGGTCTTTAAACTGCAAGGCTACAAATTCAAAATCAGCCACAGAAAAGGTGCAGAAAATATAGTGCACGATGCCTTGTCACGAATTCATTGTGATGCTGTTACTGATGCGACGTTTTCCGAGCCAGAAATTGATCTGCACTCCCCTCACTTTTTAGATACTGATTATTTGGCTCTAAAGAATACAATTTTAGCTAATCCCTCGAGTTATCCAGATATTAAAATTGTTGAAAATTTTGTATATATTAGAACAGAACATTATAGTGGTGAAAAAGAACAAGAAACGATGGCTTGGAAATTGTGGGTCCCTACCCAAATGCGGGAGTCTATTATTAAAAGATTTCACGACGCAGATGTTGCATGTCATGGAGGTATAGGTAAAACTACAGAACTCATTAGAAGAACGTTTTTCTGGCCAGGCTTAGTAAGGGATGTGAGAGATTTTGTACGAAATTGTGAAACTTGTAAAACCACAAAATATCCAAATGTTATAACCCGACCTGAAATGGGACAACAAACTGTTTCCATCCGTCCTTTTCAGCGTTTATATGTCGACATCCTTATCGTATTAGATCATTTGTCAAAGTATCACTGGCTCTGTCCACTTAAAAAGTTCACGTCGGCAGTAATACAAAATTTTCTTTTCCAACATATATTTCAGTTATTTGGTGTGCCCGAAGTATTGGTCAGGCGCAATGGCTCCCATTTCAAATCACATGAGTTCAATGCATTTTTAACATCCTTAGGTATTACCCACACATTTACAGCTTTATATTCGCCCCAGGCGAATCCATCTGAACAAGTAAATCGCTCAATAATTGCTGGTATTCGTTCTTTCCTTAAAAATGATCAACGCCTCTGGGATGAAAAACTTAGCTCAATCAGTTGCGCCCTTAGAAACTCCATTCACCAATCAACTAAATGTTCCCCATACCACGCCCTCTTTGAGTTCGATATGATCACTCATGGATCATCATACCAACTACTTAAGAACCTAAAACTTCTAGATGAACCACTAAATGTACTGTCACGAGATGACCAATTGAAACTACTAAGGCAAAACATCAGGAAACATATATCAGAAGCAAGTGATCGAAATCAGTCTCAGTACAATTTAAGGGCTCGTCCAATTTCTTTTGCAATCGGCCAGGAAGTATTTAGAAAAAATTTCGCACAAAGTAGTGCAGAAAAAAAATTCAACGCAAAACTTTCGCCACTATTTCTTAAGGCTAGAATAAGAGAAAAAGTTGGACGTAATTATTAAATACTAGAGGATATGGATGGTAAAATTTTAGGTACATATCATGGAAAAGATATACGAGCTTAATACAATATTTTTTTCTCCAATTAATATTGTTGTTAAATAACCAATATTACTTGGTTTTGTAGTGAAAGATTTTTCATTTAACGTTTTAAATTCATTTCCACTATCAAAAACCGTATACGTTTGCGGTTACGGTTTGCTACAAACGATTACAACAATGTATAGTTACAGCCATGTGTTTGTTGTTGACATTTGAAGTTAGCTGCTCATTTAGAAGCTTCTTGCTTTTGTTAAAAAAATGTGCAACTTCCTTTTCTTTCTAACCTCGAGCTGAGCAGATGTCTAAATTTCATTAAACCAAGTTCAAAGTGTTAAAAAAGTTCAGTAAATTAACTTGTATTTTTACAATACATCACCATATTTAGGATCATCTTATATTGTTGGCTGTGAACAAAGTCAACACCACAATTGCTTTATTTGCTAATTTAATCAGTTTCTTTACCTACTAAACGTAAGTAAAAGTGCAATCCATATTAGGGAAATACTTATAAGAATTCCCTTCATCAGGCAACGCGTTTAAACGGCGGCCACAAGAAGTGGTACCGTCGGCCACACCCGCAACCTACTTGTAGCGGACGAAAACTTTCTGTGGAGACCTATTCGATTGAATATCCAAGAAAAGTGCCTTTGGAGAGGGATAACTTCATAGGTCCCCAGCGAGGGACACGCGCATACTTGTCCAGATTTACAAGCTTCAGCTACGCCCACAAGTGCGGGACAAAACAGACCACATTTCCACCACTAAGAATAGCAGTGTTTAGTACATGAGTGCAAGTGAAAAATATCTTCGGAAAATCTTAAAATAACCACCTACAGTCATAATACATAATTTACATAATACATAATTTACATAATACATAATTTTCTTAAATTGGGATAAATCTCAATATACCCTAAAAATCCATGTTGATGGAATAATGATAAGGTTTAAGTTTGAAAATTGCACAATAATATAATTTCTTTCATAACGCGATATTAGTTTATTATAACTAAACTATGAATGCATTCTTTTAAACATAGGTCGCGATTAATATGTTAATAATAATGTTCCTTAACTTTGTTTAACAAAACCTACCACCAATTAACTCAAAATGCTCAGAGCTAATCTCATTGTTACTTTTCCATTTGTAAAATTTCTCATATAAACCTAAAATGCACCTATAAATAATGATCTTTAACTAAATTATCTTTCTTTAAATCATTATGTAAAACTTAATTTTTATATTATAAAATCTCATCATTAAAACCGGTTATCATTACATCACAATTAAGTTAACTTAGAACTAAAAACGATAAAAGCATGCAAAACAAAATATTAATTACCAACAACCAAATCTAATAATCATCAAATTAATGATATTAGCATCGTAAAAAACCGTCGAACAAAATTAGAGCGAGAGATAAGTAAAAATCAAACAATATCAAACTTCATTATTATATCAAACATAATTAGTATTACTCCACAGCACTCCGAACATCGAACCGCTGAAGGCCTTCAAACGTCGATCTGGTGAGTACCTGCTGATATTTTAATAATGACGTAGTTTGTAGCTTTGTGTACCTTCGTACCAAAGAACTAAATAATGATAGTTACATACAATCAATTTGCATACCATTGTTTTCTTCTCAATTTTGTTTTGCTAATGCTTTAATATTTCTTGTTTTGCTAGTATAAATTTTACTATATACAATCGAAAACGTAACCGAATTGTGATAGGGTCGTTTTTTTAGTCGTATAGGTTTGTGAATCAATATATTTCTAAGTTTTTCTAAATTTTAAGAATGAAATCTATTGTCAAATTAATTATTTAAATTTTGTCACAGAAGCTATTAATGCTTTATTACTACCATTTTGCCATTATTAAATATTTGAATAAAATTGTAAATTGTACACAATGAAGTGTTAATCAAAATATAGTGTTTTCATATCGGTAATGTTATAAAGGCTGGTTAAGGATTGTATGTTAGGGATCCTGATTATATAATATAGCGCGAATCAGGATATTAGTTTGGGAGGGCAATGAAACGCTCTTATCTCATAACATCTTTGAGATATTTTCAGTATTGAATATTTACCGTTTGTATGACTATTTTCGGGGTTTTGATTTTTTTAGATATATTTTTTTTATTGAGTAGTATGTTTCCACTAAAATGGGAGTCTATAATAATTTTTTTGTAATTAAATCTATTCGTGTACGGGAAAGGACGAGAACCCCCCCACCCGACTGCAGCTGGTCAATCAAAGGCTCCCGTAGTCCTGTTTCCGACAGAATTGTCAGGAATATCATCGCCACCTCACAATATATAACGCGTTTACATAAGTCACCTAAGATATTCGAAACTAACCCATAATGGTACATTACAGCTGGACCATAGTGCACTGGTGGGGGGAAACTTGAAATTCAATGGTAAGTCGGTTTGACTGTTGAGACTAGGGTTGCCAGGCACCGAATTCGAAAAGTCGGGAAAGTCGAGACTAAAAAGCGGGATTTGTCGGGACTAATGAAAAGATCGTATTGTATTGGTTTTGACTCAAATATAACAATATACAGATGTGACTTATACATACACTATAAGCTAATATTATTTCTGCCACATATACTTTGTGTTATTTTTTACCGAATTGACTAGTTTTACTTCCTCGCTAGTTTTTAAAAATGACTGGAATTTCTGACAGCTTTTATCAATATTCAATCTTATGATTAGTTCAGCCTTTATAAGACCAAAAGACATTCGGTTACTATCTTTCGTGTATAAATTGTTTAAAATACTAAATACTTTTTCACAATGAGGGTTACTTATCCGTGAGGAAAATATGAATGAGACAAATTTAAACATATTCAAGTGATTTTCTTTGCCACATTTTTTAAATAATGTGACCATATTTTGTCATTTGGTATATCTTTGGGCAATTCTCCATAAACAGCTCGAAGACTGCATTAGTCGCTGTACAGCATGTCATTATCCATTGCATCTAATATTTGTAGAACTTTTGGAAATTCTCCCAAGTCAATAAGAAATCTTTTAGATTAAATGCTGCAATTTGTCCAAAAATTGACATCTTGAAAGTCGTAATGTTTTTTTAAATGCTTTTCTTTAGCTTCACTTCGGAAAATCATTAAATAATCAATTGCTGTTGTAAAAAAAACTGTTCAGTGATTAATAAATGTTAAGGGCACAAAACAACTAGTTTATTAGAGAAAAGTATTTTTTGTACATCCCTAAATATGTTATTTCTTTGATTATTCTAAGTATAGGTAATAAATATTAAAAAGTCGGGATTTTTCCCTGAATAACTTCAACACTCGGGACTCGGGATTTTCGCGAGAAGTCGGGAAAATCCCGCCTATTCCCGACCATCTGGCAAGCCTAGTTGAGACTGTCCTTACTTGGAAGGATCACGTCGGGGTCACCAAATGTTTTTAATTGAATGTGTGCTTTAGGTACAAACCAAAAGCCTTGTTGAGTCGGTACAGGGTACTTGAACCGTGTATCCGTGAAGAAATGAAAAAAACCCTTGATGTTTCTTCGTTGATTAACAATTTATTAATGTTCTTAATAATTACAAATTGTCTGCTTATAAACTAAATTAACTAGAGGATCATACATACATACATACTAGCAAACTGTGTAGAAATGTCTAGGTAAGCATTTCCTGTTTGCAGCTAGATTGCTGTCCCGACTATCGCGGCATTGTCACATAATGCTCTACTTGGCCTAGAATTGCCTGGTACCATTTCACGGTGAGATGGTAACATGAGTCTAAGTCTATCGTCGTGGGACTGGCTGAGTCAAATGAATTCATGTGCACCTGTGTGCCTGTATGTATGTATGTATATTCCCTATGTTTGAATATTGAGGTAGGTTGGTCATATGAACTAGCTACAATGCAACGTATGACTATGATGGGAACATTCGTGTGAAATAAACTCTTTATTTATCTGTGCTCCTCATAGACATAGTTGCTTACAAAGCATATTTTAACTTATGAGTGGCAAATAAAATATGACAAAATGAATGACCATATTATACTGAACATGATAATTAATATTAACTTAATGATCGTGTTGTCTCTGAACAAGCACCAAGAAATTGCGAGAGCAAAATACATATCACTAATTGACGACCACTTACAGAGACAAAAACTAAGTCAGAAAGACAAACTGATTACACAGTGCAACAATGAAAAAAACACCCGAACGTGGCTATATAGGTTCGATAGTACAACCGGAGCTGAGCAAAACACTAGCTCAGTTTGGCTAGATTGGCTACCAAAATTTTTTTTTGGCCCTCGTAACTGTTTGTAATCCCTTGGATCCCTTGAAAAAAAGTGACATCAGTTTTTGGCCAACAGTTTGTACAGTTTTAAATCTAGCTCTTTCGCTTCTTAAGGAAAATTGTAGCTAACAGTCCGATTAAGAAATTGATATAATAAAATTTCCCAAAAAAATTAGACTTCCCTCGTATTTTTTTTTCAAAAACTATGAAAAAAATTATAACTTTTTCACAATTTTGAATATGTCGTAGGGAGTTCAGATTATTTGCATACTCTATTCAGTGAAGTTGTAGTTTAGGTAACACCGAAAAACTTCTATGAACAAACCCATTCAATCTGAACAAGTCTGGGGATATTAAATGGCCCTCAAAACACACTATCTACTTTAAACAAATATTTTTTTTAGGAGTTTTGGGCCATTGTGCAAAGTTTTTACTTGCTATCTTTACCAAAAACGTACTTATTGTATAACTGAACAACTTCTGTAAACAACCAATTTGTTTATTGTTCACAAAGAGTATTAGCGTGTTTCTTATAAGGTATTTTTTCGAAATTCGTTAAAAATGTGTATTAACTGCGATATTGGTCATCTAGCTTAACCTTACATTTGTTTTTGCTAAAAATACGAATATATTGTGAAAAATTTTGTATTTATAGTATATGAATTCTTTATTAGAACTAAAAAACAGAGATGACTTCAAACGATCATATAGCTATGTAATGGTAACTAGAATACAGATTTGAGTACTGGTGATACCGTTACATGAGTGATAATGTGATGAGGTGAATATGAATGAGAGTTGATATTAAGAGTAATACAAGAGATACAAAAATACTCTACATAGTCCACCTCAACGAAAATTCATATGAAAACAAAATAACAAATTCATTCACCTAAATCAAGGTTAAGCAAATTACAAATATGAATATGTTTAACTTTAGACAAACATTTAGTTAATATATCTGCAACATTTTCGTTTGTTGATACATAATTTATAATAATTTCATTTAACTGCAATTTTTCTTTAATATAATGGAATCGTATATCTATGTGTTTACTTCGCTTCAATGTCATCTGATTGTTGGCAAGGAACTGGGCACCAATATTGTCACATAGAATAGTTGTTGGTTTAGACACCAAAGCTTTGAAACCCAATTCACCCAATAAGCTTCTATGAAAGGCTATTTCTTTGGGACCTTGACATAATGAAATGTACTCCGCCTCCATTGAACTAAGCGCCACCACATTTTGTTTCTTGGACTCCCAACTAATAGGTCCACCTGCGGAAAAAACGAAAAAACCACTAAAAGATTTACGATCAATGGGGTTTGATCCCCAATCGGCATCAGTAAAACATAACAGGTCTTCTTCGGTTTCGTAGGATATCGAAACTTTTGGAGTTTTGCTCAAGTATCGCAATACGTGTTTCGCTGCAGAAAGATGCTCCTTATGTGGATGCGCACAAAACTGTGATAATTTGGAAACAGTATGCGCAATGTCCGGACGTGATATTGTCGCCAAATACATAAGACTGCCCATCAACGATTGATATGTTTTAACGTCTTCACCCACGCAATTATCTTTTTCGCATTTTGTCAAAACGTGACCAATTGACAATGGCGTTGATGCTGGTTTACAAGTCTGCATACTCCATTCGATAAGCAACTCCTTTACAAATTTACTTTGATGTATTTTTATGTTTCCTCTTTCACCATCCCTCTCTATTTGTAGACCGAGATAATAGCAAACTGGTCCTTTATCCACAGCTTCTATATGCTCAACTAACTTTCCGATTACGCTGTCCATTAGCTTCTTCGTACTGCATGCAATAAGCATGTCATCAACATATAGAGCTAATATGCAAAATTCACTTTCGGTTCTCTTCAAATAAACGCACATGCCCGTCCGGCAACGATTGAATCCAATTTTTGTTACAACTTCATTAATTTTTATATTCCAATCTTTTCTGGCTTGTTTTAACCCGTACAGCGATTTATTTAATTTGCATATTTTGTCCTTATTATTGGGGTCTACAAATAATTTCGGCTGAGTCATAAAAATGTCTTCATTCAGAACACCATTTAAATATGCTGAAGTGATGTCAATGTGATTCAGCAACAATTTGAATCGAACAGCTATGGATAGTATTAAACGAATTGTACTATGACTGACAACTGGTGCATAATCGACATTTGGCCTCTGAAAACAGCCAAGAGCTACGAGTCTCGCCTTGTATTTATCAATTGACCCGTCTGGTTTTCTTTTGGTTGAAAAAACCCATTTACATCCTATTACTTTTGCGTTTTCAGGCTTGTCTATTAAATCCCATGTCGATTTTTTCATCAAGTTGTCATACTCGACATTCATTGCTGCTCTCCATTTTTCTGCGTCTGCCCCACTCATTGCTTCATCAACTGTTTTGGGAGCGTCTGTTACTTCATTCAATCCGTTTACAACATCAGGTGTTTCTCTCATGCAATATTTCGTCGCTCTACGTATCTCACTGTCTTCGGCTCTCTCAACTTGTGGTCTTCCTCTTCTACCCGTTCTGATGATTCGTGGTCTGCCTCTCTTTCTCTTTCCTGCGTGATTATCATCGGCCTCACTTTCCTCCTGTTCGAATTCTATTTCTGCTTCTGTTTCTTGAATTTCCACATTTTCTCTCGATGTTTCAGGTGTCGGTGGGGAAGTCAGAGGGCCTTCGCCTTTTTCTGGCATTTTTTCTGCAACAAACCAATCAATGTCACTCTCGGTTGGCATTTGTTCCGAGTTTGAGAACATATTTTCGAAGAAAATTACATCTCTTGATATGATAAGTGTTCTTCTGGCTTGATCATAAAGTCTGTAACCTTTTGTTGTCATTGAGTAACCGACGAACCTTAATATATTTCCCTTTGGCTCTAGCTTGTTTTTACCAGGCTTTTTATTTAACACCACTGCATTACAGCCGAATACCTTAAAATGATTAACTGTGGGCTTTCGTCCATTCCACTTTTCATAAGGTGTAACAACTCCTAACAATTTTGTTGGAGAACGATTTCTAATATAAACAGCTGTGTTGACGGCTTCTGTCCATAGACTTTTCGGTAAATTTGAGTCGTCCATCATACATCGAGCCATCTCCATCAGCGTCCTATTAACTCTTTCGGCTACGCCGTTTTGCTGAGGAGTATAGACTGTTGTCGTTTGATGTATGATACCTCGTTGCTTCAAAAATTCATTAAATTCGTACGACAGGTATTCTTTGCCGTAATCGCTCCGAAATATTTTTAATTTATTACCCTTTGATTTTCGGCTTCATATAAAAAGTTTTTAAATGCATTAAGAGCGTCCGATTTTTGCTTTAAAAAATAAACGTATATATTTCGCGAAAAATCATCGACAAATGTTATGAAATATAGTGACCCGCTTTGTGAGGCTACACGCATAGGACCGCACACGTCACTATGAACCAGTTCCATTACTCTTTTTGTGTATATTTCATTGTATGATTTGAACGGTTTTGTCGTTATTTTACATTTACTACATGTAACACACAAATTTTCCATTTTCGAGCCTTTTCTGTTCATATTTATGCCTTGGACCATTTCATTTTTTTCCAGTTTATTCATATCCCGATAATTTAGGTGTCCGTACCGTTTATGCCATAATACCGATTCTGAATTGTCAACGTTAAGCATCACAACATCTCTTATTTGAGATAAATTTACTTTAAATATACCGCCGATTAACTTGCCACTGAATATAAGTTCATTATTTGGTTTATTTACGAACGCACTGTCTTTTGTAAAACGCACGGAATTACCATTCTTAATTATTTTGCTCACCGACAAAAAATTCGATTTTAAATCCGGCACAAATAAGATGTCGCATAGAGTAATGTCAGTATTAGCTGATTTCACGATTACATTACCTATCCCTTTCGTAATTACGCTCTCTCCTGAGGCTAAGTATATTTGTTGCTGATGATCTCCCAGTGATACAAAACTGTCTCTGGTACGACAAATGTGAGACGAAGCTCCGCTGTCTAGAATCCACATGTCATCATCCATTTCTTGTGATTCATTATTCGCACAGAGAACAACGGAGTCAGTAGAAGAGTTTCTGCATTCAGATTTTATATGTCCTCTCTTTCCGCAACAGTAGCATTTTACGTTTCTCTTCCTATCACTGTCGTTGTTTCTCTCTCGGCATTCTTTTTTCTGCTTGGCTTTCTTCTCTCCTTTAACCCATTTATTCTTTATGGTAAGGACATGCTCTTCCTCAAATTTTTGCCTTTCACCCCGCCTGCTGCTCTCCTCTAATATTTTGACCTTCAAATGTTCGAATGACGGCAACTTATCACGGCTTTCCATGGCAACAATAAAGCTTTCAAAATTCTCCGGCAAACTGCAAAGTAATACAATGCTGATGAGATCTTCTTGTATTGAGAAATCTATTTCTTTTAGAGATTCCACTAAACCGCTAAATTCGTTGATTTGCTGGGAATATGGAACACCATCCTGGATTTTAAACCGAACCAATTTTTTAAAAAGATTCACTTTACGAGCTGGACTTTTTGTTGCATAAACACTGTTTAGTTTATCCCAAGCTCCTCTAGCTGTTTTACAATTTTTTATATGTATCAACTCCGATGGTTTGATACTTAAAGTAATTGTACCGAGAGCCTTGTTGTCGATGGAATTCCAGCGCATCTTTTCCTCTGCAGTCGATGTTAACGGACAAACACCTTCCAAAACCGGCCAATAATCCAACGTGATTAGGAGACTTCTCATGTGTATGCTCCAACTGGCATAGTTGTCACCGCTAAGTTTTTCAATTTGTACGGTACCCGACATTTTATTTAAACTTTTACAAATTCGACCAACGAATATTTTACCAAAAGCTATTTAGACAAAAAACAAACTGACACGTTAGACTTTAGACTTTAGACAATACTTTTAGACACGTGGCACTGGGCCCATAACCTTTGTTATCGCAGTGAAGAAAAGGCACGTTTATAGTATATGAATTCTTTATTAGAACTAAAAAACAGAGATGACTTCAAACAATCATATAGCTATGTAATGGTAACTAGAATACAGATTTGAGTACTGGTGATACCGTTACATGAGTGATAATGTGATGAGGTGAATATGAATGAGAGTTGATATTAAGAGTAATACAAGAGATACAAAAATACTCTACAGTTAGGCATTAGGGTGTGCCGCAATTAGGGTAAAGTTCGAATTTGTTCTCAAATCAGTTTATTGCCGCTGAGATTTTTTCTTTTGAATGCAGACTTAGTAGTAATAAGCCGTTCAAAAGATGAAGTGAAGACCTATAACAGTATGTGTTTGCTTTTACCAAATCTCTTATAGACATCGAGATATTTGATGTAGAAATTGGGGTATTTTTGAAAAAATTATTAAAAATTTTAAATTGGATTCCGAAGTAGATGATTATGGACAATTTAATATTTCAACTTTTTAAGGTTAATCAAGTTAAAATCTAAATGTTCAAATAGCATATGTGTATATTATCAATATCTCTATCAATTATCGAGATATCAGACGTTAAAAAAACGCATTTTTTACTGTAGGCATAGCAATGTCTAATAAACTTTTGTTCCATATGAATAACCATTGTGTCTACTTACTAATAACGATATATATATGATAAAAAATCAAAAATCTCCTCAAAGGACCATTGAATATTAATGGTTTTGGTGAAATTTGTAAGCAGACACAATACATATTCAGGTAAAACAAAAGTTCAGTAGTCATTGCTTGCTTTTTAAACCCCTGATATCTCGAGAATTGATAGAGGTATTGGTAATATATACATATTCTATTTGAGCATATAGATTTTAACTTGATTAACCTTAAAAAGTTGAAATATATAATTGCCCATAATAATCTACTTCGGAATCCAATATAAAAATTTTTAATAATTTTTTCAAAAATACCCCAAATTCTACATCAAATATCTCGATGTCTATAAGAGATATGGTAAAAGCAAACACATACTATTTTAGGTCTTCACTTCAGCTATTGAACGGCTTATTACTACTAAGTCTGCATTCAAAAGAAAAATACTCAGCGACAATAAACTGATTTGAGAACAAATTCGAACTTTAACCTCATTACGGCACACCCTAATGCCTAACTATCGATACCAAATTTTTCACAATATATTCGTATTTTTAGCAAAAACAAATGTAAGGTGAAGCTAGATGACCAACATCGCAGTTAATACACATTTTTAACGAAATTCGAAAATATGCCATATAAGAAACACCCTAATACTATTTGTGCACAATTAAAGGGGTGGAGTATTTCGATCATATAGGTTGTTTACAGAAGTTGTTAAATTATACAATAAGTACGTTTTTGGTAAAGATACCAAGTAAAAACTTTGCACAATGGCCCAAAAAACTGATTTGTTTAAAGTAGATAGTATGTTTTGAGGGCCATTTAATATCCCCAGACTTGTTCAGATTGCATGGGTGTGTTCAGAGATATTTTTCGGTGGTACCTATACTACAATTTCACTGAATAGAGTATGCAAAAAATCTGGATTCCATACGACTTATATTCAAAATAGTGAAAAAATTATAATTATTTTCGAAGTTTTTTGAAAAAAAAAACGAGGGAAGTCTAATTTTGTTGGGAAACTTTGTTATAAAAATTTCTTAAGCGGACTATTAGCTACAACTTTGCTAAAGAAGCGAAAGAGCTAGATTAAAAACTGTACAAACTGTTGGCCAAAAACTGATGTCATCTTTTTTTAAGGGATCCAAGGGTTTCAGAAAGTTACGAGGGCCGAAAAAAAATTTTGGTAGCCAATCCAGCCAAACTGAGCTAGGGTTTTACTCAGCTCCGGTTGTACTATCGAACCTATATAGTCATGTTCGGGTGTTTTTCAAAAAGTTTTTGAAAGAAAATTCGTACATATTAATAGTGTGTGCAGATAAAGGAGGAAAAACAGTAGCGATGACTAAGTCCGATTATAAAAATAAAATGGACACAATAGTAGGGGATTTATGCACATATAAAAGGTTGAAAAGGATCCAACATCAACCCTCCAAACTAAAAACAACAATTTAGTAGAAAAATTATACAATAAAGGTATAATTAATGTGACAGAACGGACGAAACTAATAAGTAGAACAGCTATTGCGCCAAGGATATACAGTATCCCAAAAATCCACAAAAATGGAACACCTCTTCGACCAATTTGTTCATCTATTAATTCTCCCGCGAATGGACTGTGCAGATATGTCATCAATATACTTAAAAATTTAACAAAGGACTCACAATATAATGTAAATGATGCACTAGATTTTAAAGCAAAGATTGTCAACACACTTGTTGAAGACGATGAAATTTTGGCATCATTTGATGTTGTTTCCTTATTCCCTAGTGTACCAGTAAATCTAGCTCTTAAGACGATAGAGAATAAATAGGACACATTAAAAAACTTCACGGAAATTACAAAAGAATTATTCATGGAAATTCTTACTTTTTGTATTAAAGATACGAGGTACTTTTAAATAATATACGAGCAGAGAAAAGGCATGCCAATGGGCTCACCAGCTTCCCCAGTAATAGCAGATATAGTGATGGAAGAGTTATTAGATGCATCAATGAACAAGATGACACAGAAACCCAAAATATTGACAAAATACGTAGATGACATTTTCTGTATTATTAAGAAAAGCGAAGTTGAAACTACACTTAGAATTTTAAATAGTTTCAACAAACAAATACAGTTCACAATGGAGATGGAAGACAGTAAAAAACTTCCATAATTGGACATCCTGGTCATCAGAGAAAATAATAATATTAAATTTGACTGGTACCAAAAGGAAACTGCTTCAGGAAGAATCATAAACTTCTATTCCAAACATCCAAGACGAACGATAATAAACACAGCAATGAACTTTATAAAAAGAACATTAAATATAAGTGACCAGGAATTCATTATACTAACAAAAACAAAATTAGGACCATACTACAGATGAACAGTTTCCCAAAAATAACAATAAACGAGTTACTGGACAAGGCATGCCAAAGAAATAATAGTGAAAATGTTACAAAGAGGCCAAAATATACAAATCTGTCACATATGTACCTGGTTTTTCAGACAGACTAAAACATTCAAACATTTATTATAAAAATAAAATAGAAATGGCTCACAAAACCCATAATACGACACACAAATTGTTCAGTAAGACCAAAGCCAAAGTGGAAAAAGGAAAAAAGTCCAACTTAGTTTATAAGATTAAATGCAATGGTGACGGATCCGACATATGCCCAAAGGTATATGTTGGAACAAGGACAAAACTAAAGGCGAGATTGGCTTCGCACAAAACTGACCAGAAAGCGACTGGGAAACCATTAGAGCAAAAAACTGCTCTTGCAGCCCACAGTACTCTAACAGGACATATACCAAATTTTGACGACGTAGAGATACTTGTGGAAGAGAGGAATTACGCCCAGAGATATACTTTAGAAATGCTGCACATAATTGATACACCGTTGGACCAGAGACTAAATTATAAGAGCGATACATCAAATTGCTCTCAGATATATAGACATCTTATTGACAAGTACAGACGACCAAATAGCTAGTAGTTTACAGAAGCTGACTCAAGACAGTATCATTGTAGCTGCCGATTTTTGTAAGAATTTCTGTCAATGTAAAAATATGTTTATTTGTGTGTTAATTTGTAACATTTTTGTATCTTTGTGAATAATAGATAACCCTGATGATGACTAACGATGTTAGTCGAAATATCGGAAATAAATAAATGGAATAAAAGTACAACACATAAATTGTCTTTAAATTCAGACCCTATAGCCGAACCAAATCCCAATATTATAATTAAGAGGTCAACAATCAAAAACATATTGTTAAATAATTTTATAATTATGGATTGAATTGTAAAATAAACCATGAGAACGAATGTGATTGGCTGAAATAATTTTGGAGGAGAACAGATTCAAATACTTGCATGGTTGGGCTAGGGAAAGTATTACGAGCAATACCATCATGCTCATAGTCAACACCTCTTCGATTTTAATTCATATATTAATTAAATTTAAATTTTTCCGTGTTTCTGCAATTTCATTACTGCTTCTACCTTCGGTGTTCTAACCTAAATTTTTTATATGTTACAACGTGCATGAAATTTTCTTCAGGCTTAAATTTGGTAGCAATATCCCACCCGTAACCCGACGAGCTATGACCCGGTAACCAACTAGCATGCACAATTTGCTTGTCAATGCCTGCAGGTCTATTACAATAAAATAGCGCCCAACGTGGGGCACGAAGGTTAAGAGCAAATTTAGTTTCAATAGTAAGCGTTTTTTTGTTGTTTAAAACGGAATTTGTGTGAAAGTTATTGTCTTTCATCTTACCAATAAATATAAGTACGCAACCAAATGAGATCATTCGTGTTTTTTGGAATAAGTAACTGATTAAATTCAATTCCTTACCAATTCATTTATGAAATCATGTATCGTAGCCACGTTACACAATATTTTGGACTTGTTCATAAGTGAATAACTGATTACATATCATTAATTTTTTTCTGTAAAATACATAGAATCTAAAGAGGTGTATATACTTTTTTTTCTTCAGCATCACTTCATTTCACATTGGTTTAAAAAAAAAGCATAAAGCTTAATTTTCCTAAATTTAAAATGCGTTTAACACATAGCGTTGAAGACGTAACCCATAGCACACAAACAGGTGTTATCTGTACTAATTGTAATGAAAATACAAATGGTGGTGATTTTTTTGTCACACCTTGTGAACATACATTCCATTCAATTTACCTTTCTAC